>JAJMAS010000067.1:0-45361 GCA_030565065.1 Pichia cephalocereana | reverse complement strand
AACAAACGAATTTATTTGATACTTATTACTTCCATTACGTAATAAAGTATTATCCACTATATCACATATTTTCGTTTACAGAACATAACAAGCGCAAGTGGTTTAGTGGTAAAATTCAACGTTGCCATCGTTGAGCCCCTGGTTCGATTCCTGGCTTGCGCAGTTATTTTTTAGATCATTTAATTTTTTTTCAAATCTATTACTAGCTTATTAATAATTTTTTAAAGCCTCTACATCATGACATGAATTTGGGAAGTGATCTCGTTTTTATTCAAAAGATTTATCTACCCACTTTTCTTCTATTTTCTTCTATAAATAATCAAATACTTATATAATATGATCAAAACAGCAATAGTGAGAAAGGAAATAAAACCTAAAATTATCAATAATAAGAGAAATATATCATTAAGTAGTTTAAAATTAAACAGTAACACAAATAATATTTTGAATATACTTAATATAAAGGGACAAAATATTGATAATGAAATTCATTTACGAATAAATGAATTAGAGAAAATTAATTATAAACAAGAGAATAATATTCAAGAAATTAATGAGAGATTAAAATATATTCAAGATAATATTGGAGTTTATAAAAATACTCAAGAGGATGAATTAAATAGGAGGTTAATTAATATGCCAATTGGTAAAATTTATGAAATCATAAATAAGAAAACTAATGAAGAAGAATTAATGATAATTTTATCACATTTAAGTTTCCGAAAAGGTTTAACATGTTTAATATTTAGTAAAATTTTGATGAAATTAGGTATCAATAATGTACGTAAAATTCATTCAAAAATTAATCAAAATGCAAATTATATAATAAGTGATTGGGAGAGTAATCCTAAAAGTCGAATAATTTGTGGATTAGCATTAAGTGCAAGATATAAAATGCTAAAAGATTATGATAATGTTAAATCAATTTTGAAGAGTGAATTTAATGAAATTTGGATTAAAAATCATAAAATGTTAAATAAAAGTGATTTCCAAAACTTAATTAATATAACTAATGGTATGATTGTTGATGGATATTTAATAACTAGAATAATTGAAACAAATAATGTTAACTTAATTTATTTATATTGGGAGAAAAATTCAAATAATGGAATTATAAGAGAATGGTTAGAAAATAAGGAAAATAGATGTAAATTAAATAAATATCAAGAATTTGTGTTTAGGATATTTAGTGAATGTGAAATTCAATATAGGTCAAAGATGGTTCATCTGTCCAAGAAATTTAAATTAGGTTTACTTAATGAAAATCAAATTAATAAAGAAAAATTTTTAGTATTTAGTGAAGTTATGATTAATGAAATGGAAGATGAAAGAGTAAGTAGAATATTCAATGAATTTAAGGGGAAATTAGAGAATGATAATGGTAAAGATGAAGAGATTGTTGTTCATCATAGTGATAGTAAAATAGGGGTTTTATAGTATAATATAGTAGTAAAAAATATATAATTTTTTTTTAAATCAAACTTAAATAGATAGAGAAAGATAGTCATAGAGAGAGAGAAGATAGAAGAGAATATACATATAATATATGATACAAACTATTGATACAGATTAGAATTAGAAATAGAAAATAGATGTTAATATGAATGTAGATTTAGGTTTTTTTTTTTGATGTCAAAGTAGTAGTAAAGTTGTTTTTAATGAAGTTAGGAGTAGAATATAATGACTACTATTAGAAATCTGGGAAAAGATGACCGAATTGATCAGGTATACCACTAATTCCATAATCATATCTTTCTTCAGGATATTTTTCAAATTGAGATGCATCACCAACACCTGCAGGTATATTTGGTTCATAAGGAGTTTCAATATTACCTTGTAATAAATTTTCCCAAATAACTTCATTAAACCAACGATGATTTTTAATATCTTGAACACCATTTTTTAAATTACCTAATCTATAAGTAACATCTTTATTAATTAAACCTTGTAATAAATTTATAACATCTAATTGGAAATGATTTGGATAAATTACTTTACATTTAGTTATATTTTCATAAGTTTTCAAAGGTGAAGGATCATAAAATGGAGTTGTACCAGCAATCATTTCATAAATTAAAATACCGAAAGACCACCAATCAACTGCTTTTGTATAAGGTTGAACGGCAATAATTTCAGGTGCAATATAATCAGGTGTACCACATAAAGTATAAGTAGTTGTTTCAACTTGTTTAGCAAATCCAAAATCTGCTAATTTTATATGACCAGATCTTGAAATTAAAATATTTTCAGGTTTTAAATCTCTATAAATTATATTTTTTGAATGTAAATATTCTAATGCAAGTAAAACTTCAGCTGAATAAAATTTTGCAACTTGATTTGGGAAAACTTTTGATTTTCTTAATAAACTAAATAATTCACCACCTTCTATATAATCCATTATAATGAAAATTGATTTACAATCTTGGAAAGTCCCCCACATTCTAGTTATGAAAGGATGTTTACACATTGATAAAATTTTACGTTCATCATTTGTATGTTCAATTTGTTTTGCTCTAACAACATGAGATTTTCGGAAAACTTTCATTGCATAATATCTACCATTATGAACTGAACAAACTAAATGAACTCTACCGAATGAACCTGTACCTAAAGTTTGAATTAAATGGAAATCATTTAAAGAATATTTACCTTTTGTAGTTGGTATTGTTTGTGTTGAAGTTGTATTTAATATATTTGAAGTATTTGACGCATTTGAGGGCGTTTTTGAGGGTATTATTTGTTGCATACTGTTATTATTATTATTGTTATTATTTATTTGATTATCATTTGATGAAATTATTTGGGGTATGTTATGATCAACAGTACTAGTATCTAATTGGTTGATATTCATATTGATATTGATATTATTACTATTACTTATATCATTATTTTCAATTGAAGATACAATATTTTCATATTGATTATTATTATTACTTGTACTTCCCGACATTTGAAATGTGAAAAATTTAAACTAAGTAAAAATGTTTTTATGTATGTGTAAATGGAGTAATAGACTTACTATTATTATTATAATAAGTAGTTATAGTTATATGGATATAAGATATAAGTTATATATATGGGAATGTAAATAAAAGTAAATGTACAGAAAGAAATAAGTTATCATTAATTAAATTGATGATAAAAAAAAAAAGAAATTGAAACTATAATTATAATTATATTACCTAATAAAGGTCTCTCTTACACCTTTTCAACAACTAATTTATCAAAATCATACATATTAGATATAATATTTTGACGATGAAGTATCTTTAAATCATTCTTTGCTTCATTAAATGCCTTAATTGCATCTTCACCCTTTAAATTTGCATTTTCTCTAAATGAATCTCTTGTTCGACGAATAAAATAACTACGGAAATTATAATTTGAGAAACCTTTTGCCTCTCTTAACATTGAACGATATAATGATCTAACAGCTTGAGGTGATGTTGACATTGTATATGTAGTGTTATGTGATATAATATATACTATCTACTTAATATACCAATACCAAAAAGCAAAGAAAGTAGAATATTAATCTTCAGATAAATTTGCCCTTCGGTGAATTAACCATAATAAATTATAATAATAAATAATTAAAAAAAAGAGGAGAAAGCGTCGATGCGACTATACCACCAATTTGAACACGGTGTTTATTCAAATTTAAAAATTGGAGAGAAAGAAAGGCAACTGAATCAACTGGCTCAGCTGTAGTATAGTTTATTTTATTTGTTTTATTTTATTTATAACATCACCCTCCTATCTACAATGGCTAGTAAGAGAAGAGCTTATCCACAACCTGCCTATGATCCATTGGCTAATGGTAATATTAATAATAATATTTTACCACCAACTTCAAATGCAATTCCTCAACAACAACAACAACAACAAGTTCCATTTCAACAAATTCCAATTCAACAACAACAAGTTCCTTATCAACAACAACAAGTTCCTTTAAATTCTAATCCAATTCCTAATGTTAATGCTTCATATAATGCATCTCCTTATGATTTATCAAATAATTTCCAAAATTTAAATATTAATAATGGTACTCCAAATAATGGTATCAATGGTCCAGCACCTGAAATGTTTAATGAATTATATTCAACTGATTTATTAAAGGATATACCACCTCCAATTATTGATTTACAATTTCCTCCACCTCCAATTAATTTACCATTAAATTCAACAATTACTCAATCACCTGAATCAAATACTTCATCTGATTATATTAGATCAACTTTAAATGTTGTTCCAAATTCAAATAATTTATTGAAAAAATCAAAATTACCATTTGCTTTAACAATTCGTCCTTATCTTTCATTAACTGATAATGAAAATCCTTTACCAATTATTAATGATGGTATTATTTCAAGATGTAGAAGATGTCGTGCTTATATTAATCCATTTGTTGAATTAAGAAATGATAATACTAAATGGAAATGTAATTTTTGTTCATTATTAAATGAATTACCTTCAATGGCTAAAAATGATCAATTTTTTAATAGATATGAATTAAATTATGGTGCAGTTGAATTTTTAGCAACTCCTGAATATATGGTTAGAGCTCCTCAATCATTAAATTATTTATTTTTAATTGATGTTTCAATTAATTCAATTAAAAATGGTTTATTATCAACTTCAATTAGAACTATTTTAGATTCATTAGATAGAATTCCAAATGATCATGGTAGAGCAAATGTTTCATTTATTGCAGTTGATAAAAATTTATCATTTTTCGAAATTCCAAATGATAATGATGAAAATAATTTAATTTCAATGTTAGTTGTATCAGTTAATGATGATGATTCAAATAATAATTCAATGGATGATTTAATTATACCTTGTGCAGATAATTTAGTTGTTAATTTAAAAAATTCACGTAAAAATATTGAAAAATTATTGAATAATTTCACATCATATTTTATTAATAATCAATCAATTGATTTTAATTTATCAACTGCATTGAAAACTGGTCATAAATTATTACAAAATATTGGTGGTAAAATGATTGTAATTTCTTCATCATTACCAAATATTGGTAAGGGTAAATTAATTGTTAGAGATGAAAAGGCAGTTTCTGGTAAAAGTAAAGAAAATAGTTTATTAATTTCAAATAATTCATTTTATAAAAGTTTTGCAATTGATTGTAATAAATCACAAATTACTGTTGATATGTTTTTAACAAGTTCAACATATCAAGATATTGCAACATTATCAAATTTAACAAAATTTACAGCAGGTCAAACACATTTTTATCCTGCTTTCAATTCAAATAATTTAGAAGATATTAATAAATTTTCACATGAATTATCAAATCATTTATCAATGGAAATTGGATTAGAGGCAGTTTTAAGAGTTAGATGTTCTGATGGTATTAAAGGTAATGCATATTTTGGTAATTTTTTTTCAAGATCATCAGATTTATTATCATTCCCATCATTTCCAAGAGATCAATCATATGTTGTTGAATTATCAATTGATAATGATATTAGAAGAAATATTGTTTATTTTCAAACAGCAATTTTACATACATCATGTCATTCAGATAGAAGAATTAGAGTTTTAACATTAGCATTACCAGTTTCAAATAATTTAAATAATATTTATGCTTCTGCAGATCAATTATCAATTTTGAATTATTTTACACATGTTGGAATTGAAAAAATTTTAAATAATTCATTTGAAATTGCAAGAGAATATTTAAATAAATCAATTTTAGAAATTTTAAATGTTTACAAGAAAGAAATTGTTGCAACAAATGTTGGATCATCATCACCATTACAAATTTCAACAAATTTAAGAATGTTACCATTATTAATTCAATCATTAATAAAGAATATTGCATTTAGATCAGGTATGGTACCAAGTGATCATAGAAGTAATTCAATTAATAAATTAAATTCATTACCAATTAATGAATTAATTCAATTTATTTATCCAAGTATTTATAGTTTACATGATATGAATGATGAATGTGGATTACCATATGAAGGAGAAGATAATTTTGATGAAATTATACCAAAATTAAATGGTGAAATTATTTTACCTGAATGTATTAATGCATCAATTAATTATTTACAAAGATTTGGATTATATTTAATTAATACCAATAATGAAATTTTCATTTATATTGGAGGAGATGCAATTGAACAATTAATTTTTGATGTATTTGGAGTTAATTCAATTAATGAAATTTTAATTGGTAAAAGAGAATTACCAATATTGGATAATGAATTTAATCAACGTATACATAATATAATTAATAAAATTAGAGAGAAAAATGGATCAATTAAATATAGTAATGTTTATATTGTAATTGGACCATCAAATAATGAAGCAAATATTATGAATTCTAATATTGATCGTAATAGAGATTTAATTGCATTAAGAATGTGGTGTATGAGTACATTAGTTGAAGATAGAAGTAATACAGTTCAAGGATATAGAGAATATTTATCACAATTAAAGGATAAATTAAGTAATTAGTATTAGGTAAGCATTGATTATATAATACATATATAGACAGACAGACGCGACTGCAAGTAAATAAAATTAAAGAACATTAGTACACCAAATAATCCTAAATATTATAATAAATAGAAAGAATTTAATTGGTCCAATAGAAACTTTCATTGGAAAAAATTAAAATGGTGTGAGACCCCAACTTTGAATTTCTCTATAAGGTATATTAAGCGCGTATAGTAATAGTAATTATTATATTATAGAACAAGTATACCATAGTTAAGATATTATTTTATATACTGGATATTGAACATTCATTTTATTTAGTTTACTTTCATTTAACAATCTCCCCACAATGTTCTCACAATTAACTAAACAAACTATCAAAACTAGTCTTGTTAAATCTAGATTTGCATCAACAACAATTACACCTGCTGCAATTTCAAATTTAGAAAGTAGATGGGAAAAATTACCTGAAAGTGATAAACAACATTTAATTGATGCTTTAGCAGTTAAACAAAAATTACCTTGGAATGAATTATCATTAGAAGAAAAGAAAGCTTGTTGGTATGTATCTTTCGGTACTTGGGGTCCAAGAAGACCAATGGAAACTCCTGAAGAAATTTCTAAAATTTTTAAAGGTGTTATATTAGGTTTTGCATTCTCTGCAACTTTATTCTTAACTTATTATTCAAATAGAAATATTCCAAAGACAATGAATAAAGAATGGCAAGAAAAATCTGATGAATATTTAGCTTCAAAGAATGCAAATCCTTTCAGTACTTATTCTCAAGTTCAATCAAAATAATTTAAATTATTCATTTAATCTCCTCTCTTCTATCTAATTCTAATTTAAATACTATATTATATTTACTATATATATTTAGTATATTATTTATCTACATCCATATATTACATTATATTACATTTTAAATATACATTTTTTATAAGTAACAAATTATACATTTTTTTTCAATCAATCAAAAATCTGTAAAATAAAAAAATTTACACATTTCATTATTATGTAAAAGTGAAGATGATTTTTTGCCCTATTATATTGGATCTTAATAAATATAGCTGAGCATTCATCACTTTCTTATTATACAATGGATCCAATAGTTGAGAAATACTCAATATTACAATCATTAACCCTATTGGAGGAACAATTTCTTAAAGGTAATTGTAATGATAATGAATTAAAGAATGATTATATTACATTATCTAATGAATTACTTAATCAATGGAATATTTTAAATAATGATAGTAATGATGATTTCAATATTGATTTCTTAGATAATTTAAAACATTATAAATTGTTACATGTATCGAATGTTGATTTGAAAGAAGTTTTGAAATTAGGTATAAGAAGGATTCAAATAGGTATTAATGGATTTGATGAACAATTAAAAGAAAAAGAGAAGGAAAAAGAACCTGAACCTGAACCTGAAAAGGAGCAAACCCCGATTGAAGTACTCCCAGAGACAACTAAATCAGGTAAAGAAGTAGCACAGGCAACATCAGCATTTATAACATTACTTGATGCAATTAAATTAAATTATAATTCACCTGAAATTTTACATCCATTGTTAAGTAAAATTATAACAACAAGTTCAAATATAAATGATAATTTTAAAGGTAGATCGAATTTAATTAATTGGTTAATTAAATTAAATCAAATGAAAAATAATGATGATAAGGAAATTACTCTTGATGATAATGAATTAGAGAATTTACTACTTGATGTTGATACTGCTTATAATGGATTCTTTGATTCATTATAAGATATATAATAGACATACTACCCGGTATCGGAGATTTTTTCACTCATTACGTAATCTCTTAAGAAATTTCATCATTATTTTTCAACGTCCGTTTTTTACACCTGTTTAAATTACGGGAATTAAATTATTATTGTTTGAATCGTTTTGTGAGTCACTATTGATTATATTATATTTTTCATTTACTCTTTACCGTTTTACTTAACTTTATTTCTTTTCTTTTATTTCTTTCTCATATCATCATCTCACAACACACATAATGTCAACAACTTCATTATATTCCTTAAATTCAGGTTGGATTGTTCAAAAATTTGGTGGTACAAGTGTTGGTAAATTTCCAAATGAAATTGCAAATAATATTGTTAAAAAATATAATGAATCAAATAGAGTTGCAGTTGTTTGTTCTGCTAGATCAACCCAAACTAAATCTGAAGGTACAACAACAAGATTATTATTAGCTTCAGAATTAGCAATTGATGATAAAGAAGAAGAATTTAAACAAACTCTTAAATTAATTAAAGATGATCATATTAAAAATGCTGAAAATTTAATTACAAATAAAGATTTAAGGGAGAAATTAATTAATGATACAATTTATGAAATTGATTATATAGAAAAATTATTAGATGCTTGTTGTATTATTGGTGAAATTAGTTCAAAATCTTTAGATAATATAATGTCATGTGGTGAAAAATTATCATGTTTATTTATGACTGCTTTATTAAATAATAATGGTATTAATGCTCATTATATTAATTTATCTAATATTGTTAATGAAATGGATTATGATAATGATGATCATTTATCAAATAATGAAAAATCTTTAGATCCATTATTTTATAAAAAATTAGCAAAGAGAATTTCAATTGAAATCTTAAAATTAGATAATAATGTTGTACCAGTTTTAACAGGATTTTTCGGTCCAGTTCCAGGTGGTTTATTAAATTCTGTTGGTAGAGGTTATACAGATTTATGTGCAGCAATTTGTGCAGTTGGATTATCATCAAATGAATTACAAATTTGGAAAGAAGTTGATGGTATTTTCACTGCAGATCCAAGAAAAGTTAAATTTGCAAGATTATTAAAATCAGTTACTCCTGATGAAGCAGCTGAATTAACTTATTATGGTAGTGAAGTTATTCATCCATTTACAATGGAACAAGTTATTAATGCTAGAATTCCAATTAGAATTAAAAATGTTATGAATCCAAATGGTGAAGGTACAATTATTTATCCTGATAATATAAGTAAAAAGGGTGAACAAACTCCACCACATCCACCAGTTTCATTAGATAAATTACCAAGTGATTATTTTAATAAACAAAAAATGAAAATTCCTACAGCTGTTACAGCTAAAAATGATATTGCAGTTGTTAATATTCATTCAAATAAGAAAACTTTATCACATGGATTTTTGGCAAATGTTTTCGGTATTTTAGATAAACATAAAACAGTTGTTGATTTAATTTCAACAAGTGAAGTTCATGTTTCAATGGCAGTTTCATATTTTAAAGATCAAAGGAAATCATTTTTAAAAGTTATTGAAGATTTAAAAAAATTTGGTGGAGTTGATGTTACATATGATTTAGCAATTGTTTCATTAGTTGGTATTCATATGAAACAATTAATTGGTACAGCTGGTGCAATGTTTAAAATTTTAGCAGATGAACAAATTAATATTGAAATGATTAGTCAAGGTGCAAATGAAATTAATATTAGTTGTGTTATTAGTAAAGAAAATGTTATTAAAGCATTAAATGCATTACATGATAATTTATTATTACATCCATTCCGTAATAATAAATATAGTTTATCATTTACAAATGATAGTATGGCATTAGATCATAGAATTGAAGATTTAAAACTTTCATCAAATTAAATGATATATAAAAAATACTAACGACCTTTAATGTGCAAAATTTGAAAGCACTATACCCCCCTATTAATCTCTGTATATTCACACTCTCTTAAATAATAATAACTAATTACGATAATAATGTTAAAATTATAAAAAATATAAATTGTGTTATAAAAAGTCCTATAAAATTTAGAAAAGGAAAACTTGATCACCATCCTTTGAAACAGGTTTAGCCTTTGCAAAACCTAATTCATTTGAAGCTTTTTTAATTGAAGAAACTAAACCTGGAGGACCACAAATTAATAATTGAACATCATCATTTGGTTTTGGGAAAAATTCAGTTAAAGCATCTTTATTAATATAACCTGATCTACCATTCCAATTTTCAGGTGCTTTATCAAGGAAATGAACAACATTAAAATTATCAAATTTTAAAGCAAATTCATCTAATTCTGCACGTAAAAGGATATCATCCTCAGTTTGTGAACCATATAAAAGGGTAATATTAGTTTTATCCAAAGGATTTGATAAAATTGCTTTAATAATTTGATACATTGGAGTAATACCTGTACCACCTGCAACCATACAAATATGATTTAACATATTTGGTTTATAATTATAGAAACCTTTTGGACCTTTAACTTTAATTTTTTCACCTAATTTTAAATTATCAATAAAAGTTGATAATTTACCATTTGGATAAACTTTAATTAATAATTCAAAGAAACCTTTACTATCTTGATCTAATGAAGTTGGAGTATAAGAATGCATAACATTTTTACCTTCAATTTCAGCTTGAATTTGAATATGTTGACCAATTGGTAAACCGAGTACATCATTTGGATTTGGTAAACCAAAACGGAAAATTGCAGAATCTTTAGAGAGGACAACTTTTTGAATTAATGGGAATTCTTGAAATTCATCCTTTTTTAAAACTTTACGTTCATTATTTGAAATTTTAGCAAATAAATAATAAACACTTACACCGGCAATTAAACCAGTTACACCTAGAGTTAAAGGAGATTCAAAGAGGGACATAATTGAATTGATCAATGGAAAGAAGAGAGATAGTATATAGTAAATCCAAAAAAGAATTGAAGTAAATAAGTCTGATATTTAAATAAATAAATTTAAGATTAAGATTTCAAATTGAAAAAACATGATGAAAAATAATATTTAAATTGCCTAAACGGGTAACGGAACCCGTCATATATTAAATCACCGACGCATCGACTCAAAATTTAATTTCTTTTAAATTTATTTTTCTGTTCCATCAATTGATATATTAAATTTATATTAAGATGGTAATTGTTTATTATTTCATTTCATTTATCAGTAGGGTTTTATTTGATATACATGAGATAATTAATTATATCATCATGTCTTCTGTAAACTCATCTCCTCATCATAATAATATTTCAAATCCTTTTAAATTATCAAGGAATAAATCAATTTCTTTCCCAAAATCTGTATCTTCATCTACATCATTTTCAATTAATAATAATAACAATAATAATAATAATAATAATATTCCTTCAACATCTCATATTTCATCTTCAAATTCTTTAAATAATAGTAATAATAACAATAATAATACCAATACCAATACTAATAATACCACTAATAAATCAAAATTTAAATTTTTTTCAAAATTCTCATTTACAAAGCAAAATCCTCAACAACAGAAAGATCAACATACCCCTAATCAACAGAAATCTCTCTTATCAACATCAATAATAAATGAAAAAGAAAAACAAAAACAATATGAAAAACAAAATGAAAAGATAAAATCCCCAAATTCTCCATCAACCCCCACTTCAATACCAATAATTGATCCACCATTACCTTCATCATCATTATCAACTCCACCTTCATCAAATGATCAATTAAAACCTGAAGTTATATTAAAAGTTGAACCATCATCTTCAGATGAACCATTAATCAAATCAACAACTAATTTATCTTCAAATACTTCTAAAACTAATGAATTTACATTGAAAATTAAAAATTCTTCACCTGAACTGTCAAATATACCATCATCACCAACACAAACACAAACACAAACACAAACACCAACTTCACCAATTGAAAATATACTTAAATCTCCTAAAGCTACATTACTGTTAGATACTGATTCAAGTATTTTATCTCATAATAGCAATAATACCAATAATGATGATGATAATGATGATGAAATTTCATCATTAGATACTGATTCAGATAATGAATTAACAGATAATGAAAAGGAAAAAAAATTAAAATGTGAAGAAAGTCTAAATGATTATATACCAGGTGGTTATCATCCAACTTTTATTGGTGAATTATATGGTAAAAATAATGAATATTTAATTGTTAGAAAATTAGGTTGGGGACATTTTTCAACTGTTTGGCTTTCATGGGATTCAATTAATTTAAGACATGTTGCAATTAAAATTGTTAAATCTTCAAATAATTATACTGAAGCTGCAATTGATGAAATTAAATTATTAGAAACTGTTAATTTAGGAAATAATAATCATGAAGGTAAAAAACATATTGTTAAATTATTAGATCATTTTATTCATAAAGGCCCCAATGGTAATCATGTTTGTATGGTTTTCGAAGTTTTAGGTGAAAATATGTTAAATTTATTAGTTAGATATAAAGAATTTCAAAATCATAGACAAAAGGAAATTAATGATATTGTTAATGGTAAAAGTGATGAAAGTAATAATGAAAATGATTTTGAAAATGATAATAATGACAATGAAAAACTCAATATGCATATTTCAAATATTCATGATTTACATATTTTAAGCGAAAGTTATGGAGGTTTACCAATTACTTTAGTTAAACAAATTTCCAAACAAATTTTATTAGCATTAGATTATCTTCATAGAGAATGTGGTATAATTCATACAGATATTAAACCTGAAAATGTTTTAGTTGAAATTCATGATGTTGAAAAATTAGTTCAATTATTAGAATTTGAAAGAAAGAGTAAAAAATTAAATAAATTATTGAAAAAGAGACATGCTGATCATTCTCATACATTATATCATACAGCAAGTTTTTCAATTGGTGAAATAGATAATGTCACTAATACACCATCTGATGATAATGCTGATCAAAGTTTCCGTTCATTTCATTCATTATCAAGAAGTATATCAGCTAATCAATCAAGTATGATTAGAAATTTAAAAGATTCATCAATTAGTAGTTCAAATCATCTTCATCAATCTTCATTATCTAATAGTATAATACCATCAAATAAATCAAGATCAAGGAAAAATTCAATACCTGTTAGATCAAGTAAACCATTAACTTCACCAGTTGAAAGTTCGAGTGTTAATAACTTTTTCAGATCATTTTCATTCTCTCAAAAGAGAAATTCATCATTTTCATCTCCATTACAAGAAAATAATAGTACTTATACAACACCTTCAACTCCATTAAATATTCCATTACCAACACATAAATCATCAGATAGTAACAATTTTTCAACAACTTTACCAAATACATTACCATCACAAATAAATAATAATAATAGACAAAATAGTACATTAAGTATTTCAAGTTATAGACAATCTAAATTGTTTAATGTAATCAATGAAGAAGATTTCAATATTCCAATTAGTACATCTGGTATGAATACATCATCATCAAGTCAAACAGATGATGATCAAGTTTTCGTTGATGCAAATGAAATTAATAACGATAACATTAATGAACCATTACATACATTAACACCAATTCCACAACATTTAAAATCTCATAATAAATTAAATTCAATTGATAGTATGAAAACATTAAATGATTCACCAAATAATATTAAACTGGACCCATTCCCTGAACCTAATGAAAGTCGTAAACCATCATTAAAGATAGATACTAAATCACAAAATAATGATGAATCGAAGGATGAACCTGTTGATAGACAACCATCAACATTTTCAACATCATCACAACAATCAATTTTAGAAGATTTTGATGAAATTATAAGTATTAAAATAGCAGATTTAGGTAATGCATGTTGGTTTAATAAACACTATACAGAAGATATTCAAACAAGACAATATAGAGCACCTGAAATTATATTAGGTGGAGATTGGGGATGTTCAACAGATTTATGGTCAACAGGATGTTTAATATTTGAATTAATTACAAGTGATTATTTATTTGATCCAAAATCTTCAACATCATATTCAAGGGATGATGATCATTTAGCTCAAATTGTTGAATTATTGAAAAGTTGGCCACCAAAGGAATATTTAAGAACAACAAGTAAATGGAGGGAATTTTTTGATAGAAGTGGACAAAATTTTAGGAAAATTAATAAGTTAAAAATTTGGCCATTAGAGAATGTTTTAATTGATGAATATAAAATGAGTAAAGAATTAGCAAGTGAAATTAGTAATTTCCTTTTACCGATGTTAGAATTTGATCCAAGTAAAAGAATTGATGCAGGTAGTATGTGTTCACATCCTTGGATTAAAGATATTAGTTGTGGATCTAATTTAAAGAGAGAATATGGTAAAAGAGGTGAAGATATTAGAGGTTATTATGAGGAATATTGAATAATAAAAAAATAGCATAATTAGCATTAATGTAATATATCAAAAAATAATGTAGCATAGTATATCATATATAGTTTTTTATAATCTTTTATAATATAAAATATATGATGATAATAAAATATATGGGGATGATTGTGAATATAAATATAAATATAAGTTATATAAATAATAAATAAATTATAGAATAGCGTAGAAGTTAGTTAGTAATAAAGAAAAGATATTAATTCTTTGTACCATAACCGAATAAATCGAGACGATTCTTTGGAGAATTAACATAATCTCTTAATTTTAAAATTTCTTCTCTACCATAAACAGTTCTATTCTTTGCTTGAGAAGATGAAATAATATGAGGTTTAACATATTTATATAACCAATCAGCTAATTCATCAGGAACCATACCTAAATCTTTATAAGTTAAAGCAGTTGGATCAATTTTTTGATGTAAAGTTGAACGTCTATAAGTATCATAATTAAAACTTTCTAATGAAGGATTTAATTTTTCATTTAGTAAACACCAAATTTTTGAAATAAATTCAGGAACTGGCATATCATAACCTGAAGCAGCTGGGAAGAAACCATATTGATTAAGATGAATCATATATTTAAGCATTTCTCTTAATTCTAATTTTGAATATCTTTCATTACCATATAATTCATAAGTTTTACCAATTGTTGAATCATCATAAATTATTTTTTCAAGAGCTTGAGCAACTTGTTCAACATGAGTTGGATAAACTTCTTGTCTATAAATAATATTACCACCTAAAACTTTTAAAGTTAACATATCATTTAAAAATCTTGAATTTCTACCATACATTGGAGCAGGTCTAACAATTGTTGCATCAGGGTAATGTTCTTTAACAATTTGTTCAGAGATACCCTTTGTTGCGAAAAATTCAGAAGGAGAATTTGGATCTGCATTATAAGATGATACATGAATAAATTTATCAACACCATAATCTTTTGAAATTTTAGCAATTCTATTTGCACTTTCAATATTTGCATCTGCCATTGAAAAATTTTTAGTATTTAAATGTGAACCTAATAAATTAACTACAACATCAGAATGAGCAACAGATTCTTCAATTGATTTTAAATTTCTTATATCAAATTCATGGAAATTAACAACACCATAATCACCATTAATTTTTAAATGTCTCTTTGATCTACCATTTCTATATGGTACAATTGTAATTGTACCATGTTTTGCTAATTTTGAAGTTAAAATTTTACCAAGGAAACCAGTTGCACCGAAAACTGAAACTTGATAACCAGTTTTAGAATGACGACCACCTAAACCTGTTGTAATTTTAGTTTTACCTGATTTTGTAATATTAATATCACTTGAAAGTGGGAAACGATAAATATTTCTTGATTGAACAAGAGATGTAGCTAAAGGTGCTGACCTTGTAGTACGTGAGACAGAGGAAAGCATTATATTTGGTGTGTGTGTGTTGTGTTGTACTGATTAAAATAGAAACTCTTTAAAATACTAAATATCCAACTCTATACTATCCAATCATGTCCAATTCAAATAATAATAATTCATTTAATATTTCAATTCAATATGTGTGAGGGGAATTCAATCCCCAGGGAAAAAAAATAAAAAATAAAAAATAATACAGACGCATCGACCTTACTAAAATAAAGCGACGCATCGACTGTACACTATTTTCGGAAATTTCAAAAAAGGTGGAAATATCGGAAATATTTCCAAATTTCCGAGAACATGGGGGGCTTAAAACATTTTTCAATTTCAATTAAATTACTATAGTTACCGAATTAGGAATTTTAAATCTATTAACATGAATATTGATGATGATCTGTTCTTTTGGAAATTTCAATTTCAATTAAAGATACTTCTCTTTTTAATTAATCTATACTATTATCATTGACAATGCATCCAACAATTGCAACATCAGTACTTGCAATTATAGGTTATTATGTAATAACTAATATAATTCCAAAGGCATCACCATTTTTCATTAATCGTGGATTATTTGGTAAAGATATGTCCAAATTGGGTAAACCAATAATACCTGAATCAATTGGTATAATACCTGCAATTACTTATCTTTTCATTATGTTTTTATCAATTCCTTTTTTTTTCATTAAATCAAGTAAAGGTGGTAAATTTAATAATTTAATTTCATTAAATGATAATTCAAATTCAGACACCTGGCTCTCTTCATTACCTTCATATTTAAGTTCAATGTTATCACTTGAATCAATGATTTTATTAGGTTTACTTGATGATTTATTCGATATTAGATGGAGACATAAATTTTTTTTACCTGCAATTGCATCAATTCCTTTAATTATCATTTATTATTTAGAATTTAATAAAACTTCAATACTTATACCAAATTTCATTTCAAATTATCTTCAATTAAATTCAAATTCAATAGATTTAGGCTTTTTCTATTATATTTATATGTTTTCAATTAGTATTTTCTGTCCAAATTCAATTAATATATTAGCAGGTATTAATGGTATTGAAGTTGGTCAAACAATTATAATTGCAATTTTACTTATATTAAATGATCTATATTACATATTGGGTCATCATTTATTAAGTGAAAACCAATTACTTTTACAATCAGCTTATGAAATTCATATATTCTCATTGTCATTACTTATACCATTTTTGGCAATTTCAATTGCATTATTTAATTTTAATAAATATCCTTCAAAAGTTTTCGTTGGTGATACTTGGTGTTATTTTAGTGGTATGGTATTTGCAGTTTTAGGTATTTCAGGTCATTATGCTAAAACTTTAATGTTATTCTTCATACCTCAAATAATTAATTTTATTTATTCTTCACCTCAATTATTTGGTTTAATACCTTGTCCAAGACATAGATTACCTAAATTTAATGAAATTGATGGTTTAATGTACAATTCATTTACTGAATATTTTAATGATGAAATTGATGATATTGATAATGAAAAGAAGAAACCAATTTTAAAATCATATTTAAAACCTATTTTATCATTATTATCAAAACTTAAACTGATTAAACTTGAATTCAATAAAAAGGGTGATATTGTTAAAAGTTCTAACCTTACTTTAATTAATTTAGTCATTATTTGGTTTGGACCTCATAATGAAGGTGAATTATGTTTATTAATTATGAAATTACAATTCCTTGTTGGATTTACAATGCTTATACTTAGACATTCAATTGCACCAATAATTTTCGGTTTTGATAATTCTTGGAGTATGCTTAATAGATTCTATATATAATATTATTTTATTTTTATTTTATAAACCATTAGATTTTAAAAATTCACCTCTTTGATTAATTAATTCATCAGCTAATTTTTGAATCTCTTCATGTTTAATAACTTTACGACAACTATAAAATTCATCCATTCTAACATTATTTAATCTCTCATATTCAAAAGTTTGAATTAACAGTTCATATTTATCAATATCTTTAACAATTGTTGATTCAAAATTTCTTTGACATTCATAATCAATCCATAATTCTTTAATTTCATTTGCACTTTCTGAACTGTATTTCCCAATAATTTCACATAAATATAATATTGCCTTATATTCACGTTTACTTTTTTCAATTTTATCAATATTAAGATCATGTGGTACAATATCACCAACTAAACTTTCTGCAATATCATGAACTAATGCAATTTTACAACATTTACTAAAATCTATAAGTTCTCCATTATTACTAAAACTTTTTGAATCTAAAACCATTGAAATAATTGACATACGATACATATGATCAGAAATTGATTCAGGATTAGGTATACCCATATTTATCCATCCTGTACGTTTTTGTTGTTTTAATAATGAAACTAATTGAAAGAAAAAATTTAATTGTGTATATTTATTTGAATAATTTGATTCCGATATATAATTAATAATTGAATCAGGTATATTAGATTTTGGATCCCATGAAGTTTCAGAACTTAATGATGAAGTAGACATTGAACGTTTGAATGATAATCTGTTTATATTAATAAACCTTTTCAACATTAAACTGGAAAAACAAATCTATTATACATATCAATAGATCAATTTTGAAAGGTAAACAAATAAATTCATGAAAGAAGAAAAATTATTATGAGAGTATTACATAATGAAAATTTTTCAATAATTTAAGTACAGTAAGTGAATTAAATTTGATAGTTTTTATAATAGATATCACTACAATTTACAATATAAAATGTACCAACGTAATAAAGATTAAATTAAAGAAGGATTTTTTTATTTAAATTTGTGTTATAGTATATTATATTTATATAAAGATGAAATTAATTTAAGCAATTAATTCAACAACACCACCAGCAGCTCTAATTTTTTCTTCAGCTAATTTTGAAACGTATCTAGCTTTAACAATAACTGGAACATCTGGAAGTCTACCCTTACCTAAAACTTTACCGTAACCTGAAGCTAAAGTATCAATAACAATAGCTGCATCTTTAGTTGATGATGCAATTTTTTCATCCTTGTTTTCAACTAATGACCATAATTTGTCTAAGTTAATAACTGGTTTCCAGAAATGTGCATTTTGTTTATGGTAATATCTCATACCAACTTTACCGAAATAACCTGGATGGTATTTATCTAAGTTAGTTCTGTGGTGGTGTTGACCACCGGCCATACCTCTACCACCGGGATGCTTTCTGTGTTTACCAACTCTACCTTTACCGGCTATATTAATAAAAAGAAGTAAAAAGAGGGAAGGAAAATGTTAGTATTATGTTTCAATTATGCTTTATTGGTGTCTAATATCCATTTAAAAAAGATTTTATTCATAGATGTATATTATATTCTAATATTATTAATTCTTAAAATAATTCTCTTATTAACTGACATATTCTAAATATTCATATTCATATTCATATTCATAATTGTATTATCACTTTGTATCTTTATTATAACTACTTTACATTTCAGTATAAAATCTTTCAAAAAATGGATATTTTAATCACAATTATCATTATATTTATATGTGTTGTAATACGTACCACAAACGTTACCTCTATGCTTTCTAGTTTTGTGTAATCTGGTAGGCATATTATATGTGTTTGATTAAAAACTAATATCAAAGAGATAATAAAGTGCAAAAATGTTAAGAAAATATGAAATAAAATTCAATTTCAAATACTATAATATGATATTAACAGTAATGAAAAAAATTCACCACAGTAACAAAGCATAGGATGAATTTCTCTCATTGAGGAGGAGGATTCTCTTTCTTAGAGCGAATTTTTTCAATTTTTTTACATTATGAGGGTTTCATAGTCACAGTTTATTATGAGAATTGAAAGATTTGCGCGTCTTCTTTTTTTTAGTAGGAGTTCCTTTTTGGGAAGATGCGTATGGTCTAAGGAGGGTTAGTATTCTAAGACCTTTTCACAATCACGTGTACTGGAGGCTTAGCATTTTATACTATACATATAACTTAAATATAGATAACAATAGCAATGATAATGATACCAGTTATACAAACACTACTTAATCAACACGACTACCCCATACATCATCATATGTAGCACATCCCTTTGTTTCCGGAACAAAGAATTTAATAAATATAGCAAATACAAGACAAACACTTGCAAATATTAAATATGTCCAACCTTTAATAATTGAATTTAAAATTGGGAATAAAGTACCAACAACAAAAACAGATATCCAATTAATATCAGTTGCCCAACTTTGTGCAATATCTTTAACCTCTAATTGACTTGTCTCTGAAATAATTAAAAATGGTATTGGTCCACATCCAATTGCAAATGATCCAACATATGTGAAAATTGATAAAATTGTAATTGATGCAATATTATTTAATATACCAATACTTAATAAAATTAATGATATCATCATAAATGTTAATGAAATCAATAATAATGGTTTCCTACCTAATCTATCTAAAAATAATGATGAAATACTTGTAATTATTGTATTACCAATTGATATAATTATATTAATCATTAATGCATGTGTTGGGAAAACTTTATTTAATATATCAACTCCATAAAAAATAACTGAATTAATACCTCCAAATTGTTGTCCTAACATCATAAATGTTGCAATTGTACGTGAATTAAAATAATTCTTATCGGTAAGATAATACCAAAATCCTAAATTTTTCAAATGTGGTTGTGATTCAATTAACTTTAAATGTGAGTCTCTCTCTGCTTTCCAAATCATAATCTCTTCATTGATTAAAACACTTGGTACTTCAATTCCTCTCAATTTATGTAATATATCAAATCCTTTCTCCATTTCTCTTTCCCTTTCTCTTTCATTTGATTCATTTCTAACAATTAACCATTTAGGACTTTCCACTAAAAAGAAAATAACTAAAATTAATTGTAAAATACCTAATATCCATCCAAAATCAATTATACTCCTCCATAATTGTAATGTATTCCATTTAATTGCTAAACATTGTGCAATTAAAATACCTAAATTAACACTAATTTGTGTAACACTACCTAAAACTCCTCTTAATTCAATTGGTGAAATATCATTCATATAAACTGGTACATAAACAATCGCTAAACCAGCAGCAATTCCACTTGTAAATCTACCAACTAAAAACCACTGATATAATTCACTTTTACCTTCAATAAATGAGCCAACAATGTAAAATAATGATGTAATAATAAAACTAATTCTCAGTCCATACTTTTTTGAAATATATGATGCAAATGTTGAACTAATTAATCCACCAATAGAGAAAATTGATGTTAAAAATCCCAGTTCAGATTGATTAATACCAATTGATAATCTAATGTATCTTGATGGTGCATTCAATTCTGACATATGGAAACCATATTGAATTGATGCAAGTGAACAAATGAAAACGGATATAATCAATGGTATAGTATATGTGTTTACCATCTTACCTGTTACTGGTATCAATGGAGTACTCAGGTTTGCCATTATTGTTTTCTATTGTTCATCTTCAGAAAAGACTATATACAACACGTTATTGTGTATCAAATCAAATTTCCGCAATAGGAAATTCCATCAACATGAAATTTCTGAAAATTCAATATAATTTTCACATTAGTTTGATTTTACTGGGTTTCTCTTGATAAATACCCCTTTTCAATAACAACCATGGCTGCGATAGATCCTGAACATTTAGATAAAAATTTAAATGCACAATCTACAGCAGAACACATTCAAGGAATTTACGATGATATAAATAAATTACATGAAGAAAGTTATAATTCAAGATTTGGTATGCCACCAGTTGCAAGAGTCACACTATTTACATTAGGTGGTGGATTTGTTGGTGCATTAGGTGGAATGCTTGGAGGTTGGACTGAATCATCAATGAAATATTTAGCTTCAAATTCTCATAGATTACCAACAACTTATAATGGATGGTTTTTCTATCATAAACGTAAAACTTATTATTGTACGAAAAATGCAATGGGTAATGCATTTAAAAATGGTATTAAAATTGGTGGATTTGTTGGTACAATATTTAGTATTGAAGCAATTTTAGATCAAATTAGAGGTGAAAGAGATTTTGTTAATACAATGATGGCAGTTTGTTTACCAGGTTTTGGTTATGCTTGGTATAATCAAATGAGTAGAGTTCAAGCAAGACAAATTATTCATAAAGGTGGTAAAATAGGTTTAGCATTAGGTTTAGCACAGGATGGATTACAATTTATACGTGGTGTTGATGTTTGGTATTTAAATAAATGGTTTGGAATTAAACCTGTTAAATTAAGTCAAAGATTAAGGAATTATGTTGAGAATAATAAATAGTGTTTTTCCTAAACAAAAAACGATAGGAATCATGTATATAATCATTGTAATATAGAAACGAATAAACTAATCAGATTCATAAATACTTTCATCATCATCATCTTCTTCAAGATCGGGTACGGGATAATTAAGAATTACTGCAATACCAGTCAATTGATCGAGTTGTTTACCTGAATCGTGGAGACTTGAAAAAATTGAAACTTCACCATTATCTTCCTTAACACGTTCAACAATATCAATATAATGTCTTCTTTTATTAACATCATCATTTTTGAAAAGTGTATCTGTTATTAAAAGTACTTTAATTGCACCACCAATTTCCAAAGCTTTTTTAACTTCTTCTTCACCATAGAATGCTCTATAATCATCATTATTTAAATGTTTTGAAAATTCATCAAATAATGCAACATTTTTTTGAACTTTTGTATCAGATAATTGTTTTTTAATTGAAGGAGTTTTCAAAACTTCCTCCAAAGCCTGTAAATAACCTGTACTACTTGTTGCTGAAATGAATTTAGATTTACATCTAATTAATTCTTTATCACCAGATTTATTAATTTCTTCAAATATTTCCTCTATAAGTTGATTTTGTAATTTACCTGGTGATGCAACAACAATTGCCTTTAAATTTAAAATATCTAAATTTCTTAATGCTGCTAATGCAGTATTACTTAAAAATACATTTAATGCTTTATCATGAGCTGATGAATCTCCACGTCTTTTCTTTGGTATACTTTTCTCAATTTTATTACGTAGTATAGTCATTGAATCAGTTATTAAACAAGTATGCGAAACACCTTCCTGAAGTACAATTGCACCAACTTCAGCTTTCATTGCATTACATGCATTATCAATAATTTCATCATCATGTGAATCCCATATCTCTTTGAAAATTTTAACTTGTTCATTAATCATAACAGTTGCAGTATGATATGAACCTAATGGGACATCAATTAATGGAATTGTTGTTGTACCTTTAATACGTAATTCACGTTCAGACGATACAAATGTTGAACTTTCTACTGATAATGTTAAAGTAAGTAATTTCCTTTGAGCTTGTGCACCTGGGATGGGTATACCATTAACTGATGGTTTAATATTTCTGTATGATTTTAATGTAATTTCATCACCTTTAGAGATAATATTATATAATGTCCAAAGATCATCCGCATCTTCTGGAACAACAGCAGCAACTGCACCCTCTTTGGAGGATGATTTTGATATTAACTTCATTGTTTAATTAGGGGGGTATCTTAATTGTCTATAAGAAGAATTCAAGAGTGGTGAAAAATTCAGAATTTATCATGTTAATTTTTTTTGACGGACTGATTCATTGAAGATTACTATGAATCATTCAACTATCATTGGTATAATAGCCATGCATACTTCCTTCTATTAATATGTATATATAAAGGCGTGTTATATTGTTAGATATCATTTATAAAGAGTATTTATTACTAAATTAATTTAACGAACTTCAGCATTAACGAGAGAAGTACATTTACAATGATTACCAGCTTTATCAACTAAATAAGCATCAGGTTTACCTTCTTGTTTATAAACAACTGAGAAATCTTCAAGAGTTGTAAAGCCAGGTTGGACAGTTTCCCAAATTTTCTTCTTTGGATTAAGAACTTTTTCAGGAGTACCATCAAAACCTTCAAAGAAAAGTTTATCACCTGCCTTTGAATCAGCTGGTGGATTAACAAATTCAACTTTACCTTCAGGATTTGCAGCACATAAAACCATTGCACATGATTTAATACCTCTCATTGTAACTGGTTTTAAATTAGCAATTACAATAACTTTTCTCTTTTGCATTTCCTCTAATGTAAAATGTTTAACTAAACCTGAACAAACAGTTCTTGGACCTTCTTCATCTCCCATTTGAATTGTTGAAACATAAAGTGAATCAGCATCTGGATGTTTAATTGCCTTTTCAATAAAACCAACTCTAATATCAATCATTGATGGAACTGGTACAATAACAGTTGGTGGTGTATTACCGGTATTATTACCACCTGCAGCCTTCTTTGCAGCTTTCTTTGCTTCCTTTGCAGCCTTTGCTTTTGCAATTTCTTCTGGTGATGGTTTACCTCTTGGACCCTTTTGTACTGGTTTTTCTTCTTCAGCAGCAGCTGGTGCAACCTTAGCATCTGCTTTAGCATCAACCTTTGCATCAGCACCTGCAGCAACTGGTTTCTTTTCTTTCTTTTCCTTAATTTCTCTTGGAAGTTCAACATTTAAATCAATTTTAAAACCTGCATCTAAACCTTCAACAGTATTTTGTAATAAATCAATCCATCTTAAAATATGTCTATATTGAGCAATTGAATTTGGAATCCATGATTTAGCTAATGGAGTAACTGCCTTAAAGACAATTGAATCAACTTCATTAATTTCATTACCTGTAATATAAGTTGTTTTTTGAAGAGTTGAATTAAGTTCAACAAGATGATCTTCAATATGTGGAGCAAGTGATGTCCATTGGGACGCAATAGCAGCTGAGTGTGACATTATTTCAATGAACAAAGACTTGAAAGAAAGAAAGTTATAGTAATTTAATTCAGTAAGAAAATCGATTTTTCCAAAATTTCAAATTTTCTCAGAAATTTCATCTTTTACTCAATGATTTGCTTCTTTTTGTATGGTTAAAGTGTTTCTTTTGTGTTGTATTTGGGTGTTTTTATTAGTAAAGGTATCTATTAAACATTATAGATCTATTTCACCATATGAATATACCAATAATAATCCATTATAAATATAAAATACCAATATTAATAGCATAATAAACTTCCCCTTATGTTTAAATCATTTTACACTTCCTAAAAGAGTAATACACTCATTTCATGAATTGAAATAATTTCATCATTTCTACTCCACTTTTATCTTTCCAACAAGATATATACCACTATAGCTCCATATCCTATAATAAATGCCACGACGAGTACCTGCAAAGAAAGTTTCAAGAGCATGCATTCATTGTCGAAATGGTCATTTAACATGTGATGATTCACGACCTTGTAAAAGATGTATTAAAAGAGGACTTGAATCAACATGTATTGATGCACCACGTAAAACTAAGAAATATTTATTTGATGATGTCAATAGTATCAATATGAATAATGCTATTACTAGTAGTAGTAGTAATACTACTACTACTATTGATATGAATATGGGTAATATATTAGGACCATCATCTGTTGGTAGTAGTGAAAGTGGTGGTGATATGGCAACAGGATTTGTTTCATCAGCTGCAGATTCAGAATATTCAACATTAGGTACAATTATTCATGAAAATCCTTCAAGAAGATCACCATTTACTCATCCATTACAACCAATTGAAATGAATAAAACTGTTAAACATATATTATATCCATTACAACCTCATTGTGATTTATCAACAAATCAATATTTTATTGGTAATATATCAACAATTGATGGTATCAAAACATATACATTTCCTGAAATTGTTAAACAAATATCAATTTTCAAAGATACACAACCGTTAAAATTTAATGAAATTAATAATAGAAGTTCAATTTCATTTTGTATTGGAACAGTTGAAGAAGAAAATGAATTAAATACACCAACTGAAACTAAAACTGGATTACTGTATCATGAACCAAGTGAAATCTATGAAAAAGTTAAGAAACCTTTCACATATGTTAAACCATATCATGATTTAAATGTTTATTTACAATCAAGATTTTCAAAAAATGATTTAGTTAAAATGTCTAAAAGTATTGCAGAATATAGACCATCATTTATTGCAGGTATGATTAAATTAAAGGAAGATGATTTAATTTTTGCAGAACAATGTTTCCAACGTACATTATTGGAATATGATTCATATATAAGTATTAGTGGTACACCAACATTAGTTTGGAGAAGAACATCACAAATTGCATATGTTGGAGATGAATTTTGTATTTTAACTGGATGGAATCGTGATCAATTATTAAGTAAATCAACATTTGCAGTTGAAATTATGGATGATAAAAGTTGTGTTGAATATTTTAGATTATTCTCTAAAATTGCATTTGGTGATACAAATGGTGATGTAATGACTGATTGTACATTATTAACACCAAAGGGTGAAAATATTAGAACTTCAAGTACTTGGACATTAAAGAGAGATGTTTTCGGTATACCAATGATGATTATTGCTACATTTTTACCAATACTAACATGATTATATGAGATGTATATAAATTTTCTATTTACTAAATTATATATACTAAAATTATTGAGATAAAATACTTTTAACGAATTCAGCATAATCAACTGAATTATCTTCAGTAACTGTAACATTTTTCAATAATTCATCAACTTCTTCATTTGATAATTTTTCACCAATTGTTGTTAAAATATATTTAATTTCTCCAACACTAATAAAACCAGTTAAATTTTTATCAAAAATTTGAAATGCTTTAATATAATCTTCAGGTTTACCTAATGATTTAAAACCACCATCTCTTTCAACAATTTTAACAAATGATGAATAATCAATTTCTGAGTTTGTTTGATCTTGTAAATCTGAAATTTCTTTTAATGTTGGATTTTGTCCAACTGCACGTAACATATCCCCTAAAACGGCATTAGAAACTTTACCATTACCACTCTTATCAAAGAGAGCAAATGCATCCTTTAATGTACTTTCGTCTACCATTGTTATCCAGTTAAAATAAAGTAATATTACTCCTTTAAACTTAAGATAATTATGAAACTGATTTCAATTGTAAACAAAGAGAAGTATTGATACTAAAAATGCGTAAATATAAAACAGTCCCATCGACGCGTATTGTTAGAAGATGGCTCGTCATTTTATTAACATACCACTTTGATACTACATTCTTTATTTTACTTTATATACCACATATAGTTTATAAAAGGATATTAACAAAGACATCAGAATCTTATTTGCTTTAGCTGCTCAATTCAAATTAGCTGTTCATCAAATGGATGTTACCACAGGATTTCTCAATGGTGATTTAAAGGAAGAAATTTACATAAGGGTTCCAGATGGTGTTGATGCTCCGGCAAATAGGGTGTGTCGTCTTCGTAAAAGTCTTTATGGTTTGAAGCAAGCTCCTTTGTGTTGGAATATCAAAATTAATGATGTCATGTTAGCAGCTGGATTTAAAAGGTCATTATCTGAATTTGGCTTATACTCAAAGATCGTTGATGCTGAGGTTGTGTTAGTTGGATCATATGTTGATGACTTATTGATTTTGTCTAATAATGTGGCACTGATTAATCAAGTCAAACTGTTGCTAAATTCTAGTTTCAAGATGAAAGATTTAGGTTTGGTTAATACATTTTTGGGAATGGAAATTTCTCAAACTGCAGATGGTATTTCCCTACATCTTAATAAATACTTGAACAATTTATAACAAGATTTTGGAATGACTGATTGTAATGCTGTCTCTACTCCACTTCCTGCTAATATTAATTCAACTGATGATGGTTTGAAACTTTCAGATTCTGATGCTACAATATTCCGCAACATGGTAGGGAAGTTGTTATTTGCTGCTAATACAGTGAGAACAGATTTAGCACTTGCTGCTTCATATTTATCAAGATTCATCAAAGATCCATATACTAAACATTTAAGTGCATGCACACATACACTAAGGTATATCAAAGGTACAACCAAGTTAGATTTAATGTTTAGAGAAGGTAATGAGTTTGAGTTAGCTGGTTATTGTGACGCAGATTGTGCTGGTGATAAAGTTGATAGAAAATCAATGACTGGTTACTTGTTTAAGTTAGGTAACTCAATTATCACATGGAAATGTAAGAAGCAACAATTTGTTGCTTTATCTTCAACGGAAGCTGAATACATGGCAATGAAAGATGCAGTTAAAGAACTTCTATGTGGATAAAATGCAGAATGTAGTATGAACTACGTTTATTAGACGTATTTGTTAAAAGAACAAAAACATTAATGTATAAAGTGTTCAATTCAATCAGAATGAAAATACCAATTTAACTTTGTCCATTAAAAATTAAAAAAATTAAAAATTTTAACATTTAAAAAAAGACGCGACGAAACAGGCGGCTTAACATTTTAAATGTGTGAAAATTTTAGTTTTTTTATTTTAATTAGAGGAAGACTTTATTATATAAGATTGAAAATTTTTATTAGTAGAAAGAACAAGTAAAGTATACAATACACAGATAATAATCATGGGTGAGCCAGCTTGGAAGAGATTGGGATTGAAGGTTAAGGCTGTAACCTCTAATGATCCACTTGCACTTGCCGTTAGAGCACCTGAATCTAAAAAGAGAAAAGCAAATGCTATTTCAAATAAGGATGAATCAACAAAAGATTTAAAAGAATATAAGGGTAAAGAAAAGAAACAAAAAGGTTCAAAACCACCAAAAAGAGTCAAATTACCTAAAAGTGAACGTCCCGTTGTTGTTAGGGATCAATTAAAATATTTACGTACATATGCTACTGATAAAGATAATTGGAAATTTTCTAAACAAAAGCAAAATTGGGTAATTAAAAATATAAGGACAATTCCTGAAGATTATGAAAATGATTTAATTATTTATTTGAAAAGTGTTCAAGGTGGTTCAAAGGATAGAATTGTTAATGAAATGATTTCAATTATGGAAGAATGGAATAAATTAGTTAAAGATGCAGAGGAACAACTTGCAAGAGATCAAGAAAAGCAAAATGAAGAAGAAGCTGAAAAGGATAGTGATAGTGATAATGATGAAAAAACCAAAAAGAAACAAAAGAAAGGTATACTAAAGAACAACAAAGAATCAACAGAAACTAAAGAGAAAAAAACTAAAAAATCACAACCAAAGGAAGAAATTCATATCCCACCTGATTACGATTTTGTAATTCGTGCTAGATCTATTTATACTGCGTTAACTGGTGAATCATATAAACTTGAAGGAATAGAAAATGAAGAAGAAGAAACTGATAAAGTTGTTCCCTTAGATGAAGTTGAACTTACTGAGACAACTGTTAACGTTGATGAAGAATAATCTCATATTAACACCATCAATATAATATAAAGCATTCTTTACTTATTTATAATTATTTACATGTACATTAATTAAATTAAAAACCATTAAATTAATAACCCTTATTAAAAGACACATTGAAATTTTCATGTTGTTGAAAAATGGTCGCAATTTATTTTCAATTTCCCACTTTAAACAACACTTTGTTTCTCTTCATTTAAATGAGAGATTGGTTAGATATATATATCCCTTGGATAGGTATATATAACCAACCACTCTCCAAATATGAACCCTTTAACCAGTTTTGTTAAAAGATATCTACTAAAAAAATTAGTAGTGAATATCTTTTATGGGTTAATGATTCCATTTTCAAAATATTGATAAGCCATTCTCAATGCACTGTTATTATCACAATATAAAAATGTTGGTTATGATTCTTTATCTTCATTTTCAAATCCTCAAAAGAATTTGAGAATTCTTCTTAACTTCAGGGACATATTGCATGTTTAAATAAATGCATCGATTTCAGAATCAACGGAACTTTGGCATACTCTACCTTTCTTACTTCTCCATGAAATTGGTCCACTACCATAAATGAAAATTGAACCTTTTACTGAGATAAAATCACTTTTATCTCCAGAGTGATCAGAATCGCTTCAACCCACTAAACTTGTGTTTGAATTTTTATGATAATAGATCTCAGTTCTTTTGTACTTAATAGGTATTTGATATACTCTCAGCTTCTTTGATGATTTCATCATGTGGAATGAGTACAAATCGTGCAAGATAATTAACAGCATATTGAATATCAGGTATAGATGCTCCAGCAACAAATAATAGAGCTACAATAGCTTAACTCATCCATTTGATCCTACCATTTAATTCTGATATCCCTAATTTTAAATCCTTATTGAATGGGTTGAAATAAAATCCTTCGTTAATAAGAGTCACATACTCTTTCGGTTTAATATTGAATCTTTCAGATAGTGCATCAATATACTTGGTCTGGTTTAATTCTATATGGCCATCATTAATTTTGATGTCTATTCCCAAGATATTTCTGTAACCATCCTCATCAACTTCAGTGATAGTACATTTGAAATTTGTTTTGATGTCATTCATAACATTATTAACTTCCTCTCTATCTCCACTAATAATAAGATCATCAACAAAGCAACCGACTATAGCAATAGTCATACCATCGGCATTACGTTTTCTCATGATATAATAAACATCTGACCATTTTTCAAAACCAAATGATTTTAGTTTCTTTTCTAGTAAGATTTACCATCCATATAGAGATTCTAATAATTTATGTCCATACATTTTATGACCTTCATAATTTTTAACTTGAATAAATGATTCATCTAATATAGCGTCAATATATTTAGTTTGGTTTAGTTCGATAATACCATCATTGATTGATTTTAATGTCTAAACCCAAGATATTTCTATAACCATTAAATAGTTGTATTTATATCATAATTTATAACATTAATAATGGAAATAGGAAATAAGAACTGTGACTAATTCATTCAAAAAGATCTACTCTTATAATACGGCACTGAAATTTCTGTCAAAAATTATTTTAGCGACTCAAATAAACCGTTTCTTATTGTTATCTTATCTTATTATTGATATGACTATTATGCTACCATTAGTCATTGTTTATGTTGTATTGTATTTTTGTACTATATAAAAGCAATCATATATTTGTGCCCTACTTATATATCAAAATGCCTAACTTATTAAAACATTCTCATTATATAACCTCTTTGTAAAACTAAAACCACACAAAATGTTATTATCAGGTTACGAAGCTTACATGCCATCTCGTGCAAATCACCAAATTTATACAAATTTCGGTATAGCTGCACAATATAATACTAAACTTGATCTAAATACAGTTACTAAAGCTTTAAAAGTTCTTTGTTTAAAATTCCCACATTTTTTACTTACCGTTGGTGATGAAAAATTTTATACTTCTGAATACATAAAGGAATATGATTTACTTAATTGTATTGATGTTATATCAAATTCAACTCCTGAAAAGATTTTTGCAAAATATACTCAATTAAAGTTCAGCTATTCTGATAAAACACCGTTATGGAAATTGGTATTAGATTCTGATTCTAATATCCTTTTCTTTTTCATGGATCATACATATTTTGATGGTACTGCAGGTAAGAATTTCCATATTGAATTTTCCAAAGCTTTGGATGTTGAAACTGGTGATGATGAATCAACAATTATTAACACTCAAGGATTATTCAATTATAATTATCCAAATGCAACTAAGATGATGAATTTCAAACCGAGAGATATCAAACCAAAACCAATGGAAAATATTGCAAGACCTGTTTTTGATCTAGAACTTATGAAAAAGCCAATGTGGGATCATAATTCAACTTTAATTCATTTATCTAAGGAACAAACAGATAAACTTGTAAATCTTTCAAGAGAAAATGGTTTTAAACTAACATCATTACTAAATTCTATAGGTAGCAAAGCTGTTGTTAGTGCATATCCAAAAAGTTTAACATCTAAATCTGATATGAAATTCCGTTCATTAACAGCAATAAATACTAGGTATAAAGTAAAGTCAACCCCATTTAATGATATCATTACAACATTTGGTCTTTTCATCAGTAGGCTTACTAATGATACAGATTTTCAATCCATTGAAAATGGTGAAATCATACAAATGAGTAAAAATTTTCAAAAATACTTATCAGAGAATAAAGATACAGCTTCTGAAGATAATGAATATTTTGAAACTAGAGTATTAGAGGATAGATCAATCATTGATAAATCATTAGATAATCTTAGGGCAATTAATGATAAACCAAATTTTTCATTAGTTATCTCTAATCTGGGGATGATATCTGATGAAAAGATTAAAACTGTTTACTTTGATCAACCAATGGTTGATGCATTATTTGCAATTCATTTTATCTCTTCTGCTAATTCTGGTGTTACCTTTAATCTTACATCACATAGAGCAATCCCTAAGGAAGTTTATAATAATTATGTTAATAGTTTCCAAACCCTTATCAATTCATTCCTTAAATCAAATGTATAATAAATGTATAAAAACCTACAAAAAGCAGTTGCTACCAATATATATCCTATATAAAATCCCACAATACCGGTATACCGGTCCGGCCATAATTAAAACATCAAAAATTTTTTTTCTGGTTGACATGATTGATTGACTGAAATTTATTTAATCTTTTATCTTTTATTGAAGTTATTGATACTGGTTCTTCTTGGATTCTAATAGAGTAACTACATTGGAGATAATGGCACCATCGTTTGGTAAAATATTTGGATTTTCATCTTCAAAGAGTAATCCTTTACAACCTGCTGCTACTTCATCAATAGCTAAACCAGCCACACAATCAATTTACGATGAATATCATACACCACAATGTAATAAACCTTCAAAAAATCAACCAATTGTTGTTACTGTCGGTATAGAATCCCCTCCAATTGTTCTATATGGACCACCAACTACATCAGCTGGGGCATTTTTTTCAGGTTTATTCATTTTAGACGTTTTAATAAATAATATTCAACAGCAACAACAACAGCAGCAACCACAGCGATCAACTCCACCTAATTCATATGAAAATTTAGAACCAATACTATCAGTCTCTCAAGTTAATAAAACAGCACTGAAAAATGATTATGTTGTATTGAACAGTGTTTCACTCTACCTCATTCAAACAATTAAATATGGTAAACCATTCACTCCAAATTCTGCAACTTTAGAATCTTGTAGTAAATGTACAAATAAAATAACAGAATTAGCTCGTTGGGATATACTGACGAAGAAAATGGCATTTGCTAAAGGTTCATCACATTCATGTCCATTTAGTTATGTTGTACCAGGTGATTTACCTCCATCAACTGTATTATCAAATACTAATACATCAATTAAATATGAATTAATTTGTATGGTTAAATATTTAGATCCAATAACGAAAAAGGAAAGAATAATCAATTTAGCACAACCTATTAAAATATTAAGATCAATATTAAGAGAACAAGATAAAAATTCAACTAGAATTTTCCCTCCAACAGATGTTACATCAACTGCAGTTATCCCTAATGTTGTATATCCACGTTCAATTTTCCCTGTTGAAATTAGAATGGATAATGTTTTAACATCAAAGAGAAGATGGAGAATGAGAAAATTAAATTGGAGATTAGAGGAATGTATTACAGTTAAAAGTAATAATTGTGAATCTCATGAAGGTAAATTTAATGAAGTTTGTTCATCTACTAAGAAACAAAAGAAAATGGTTAAAATTAATAAAAATAGTGGAGGTATTGGACATGCAAGTTTAAATTATCATTTTAGTTTACCAAAGAAACAATTAAATAATAATAATAATAGTATAGGTAATCAAGAACCAAATATTCATCCAAGTGATCATGAAGCTTTAGAGAATGAAATGCCAGAATCAACTCCTGAATATACACCATTAGCACCTGCTGCATCAAATTGGTCAATAGGTGCATCACCAATGACATCCAATGTTCAATCTAATTCATTAGATACCATGTTATCATTATCGGCAAGTAATACAAATAATAATAATAACAGTAATAAACTGAGTAATCCAAATGAAGTTATTTTACCAAATAATCAATCTGAAATGTATATTGAAGAAATAAAGACAATTTCATCAGGAGAGATTAAAAATGGTTGGAAATCTGATTTCTCAGGTCGTGGTAGAATCGAATTAGTTGTTCAAATTTCATTAATGAATTTAATTTCAATGGGTATTAATAATACAATTGCATATAGAAATTCAATTAATTCAGAAAGTTTCAATTTAGGTTATGATGAATTATTTGAAGATGCAAATTCAGGTTGTAATTGTTCAATTGATATTGAAGATTCAAATAATGGTATTTATGTAACTCATAATTTAATTCTTGAAGTTGTAATTGCAGAGGAATTAATGCAATCAACATTAGCTGCCTCAAATCATTCAACTAAATCAAAACATGTACCATCTAATATTTCATCAAATTCAACAGCGGCGATAGTTACAGGTAATATATCATCGAATAGAATGAGATCATCTGCACCATCATCAAATACAAATTCAAATGCAACTCCAACTACAGTACCAACAACACCTGCACCAACTGGACGTAGAACTGCATTAATGGAAGATGATTTTCCTGATCATAGAGTTGGACCTGATCATGTCGGTGGTAATAAAACTGATCAAAGTAATCATCAACAAGGTTTAGCAACTGGTGTTGCAAGAGTTTTACGTATGCAATTTAAAGTTATATTATCTGAGAGATCAGGTATGGGAGTTTCATTAAATGATGAAGTTCCACCAACTTATCCATCAATTGGACCATTAAGTCCACCATCATATGCACAGGCTGCAGATGATGTAATTTCACCAAATTTAGATGAATTAGTTGTTCCATTAGAAAATTTAGAAAAATTGGAAAATTTAAAATTAACTTAGGTATATAAGAACTATATAATATTAATTTCTATAATAATTCTTTCTATTATCTCTGTAATTGTTTTGATAACCTCTATCATTTTTATTTTGATTATTTTCTCTATTTTTAGACCATTGTTCAAAAGTTTCATGACGTTTACGATCAGAATGTTGTCTATCAGTTTCAAATAAATCAAGTGGTCTCTTATTATTTGTATCGTTCTTATTTGTATTGTTTTTAGTACTATTAGTTCTGCTATTATTGCTACTTGTATTATTGCTATTATTTCTATTGTTGTTGTTATTTTTATTATGACTGGCGGTATTATTTTTGTTCTTATTATTATTGTTGGTGTTAGAACTATTACTGTTATTGTTATTATTGTGTTTATTATTGTTAGTAGAAATATTATTGCTATAGTTATTCCTGTTATTGTTTCTATTAACATTATTTGAACTACCGTGATCACGATTTGAATAGTAGTTATCCTTTGCATTGTTCTTTAAAGTAGATGTTTTAGATTCTGTAGTAGTTTCAGTTTTACCACTATTATCGGTAACAACAATACCATCAAAATAATTGGAATAATCGACTTCACTTGATTTTGAAGGTAATAATGATAATAAATTTTTCAAAGTTATTTTATCACCATCCTTATCCAAGTAAATAACAATACCAGTATCTGTACAACAGACTCCGCTGGGGTTATAGATGGAAGAGTTTGTGAAAAAATCTGAAATTTGATACACATCAGTGAATGGATTAAAATTTGATTCTTCTTCAATTTTTTCAACCTCTCTTGTTTCAATTGGTCCAATTTCATTATATTTAAGTATATGAGCTGGTTCATTTGTATTTGTAGCATAGGTAATAATAAAAGTTGATAATGGACCTATAGAGACTGATAAAACTGGGAAATCTTTTTCAATTAATGGAGAGTATGAACAAGACATTGATGTTGGATCCATTAATATTGTATTCCCATCACGAGTACCTATTAGTAATACTGATTTCTCATTTGTTTCTTTATAGTCAATTGATGAAAGAGGGGATGATGAAAGATGTAATGATTTAATTAAAGTTAATGATACATCATTATCATCATCAATAACTATTTTTATAACACGTAATTTACCATCAGTACATCCACATAAGATAAAATCACCACTCCGTTTCATCACTTCTAATGATGAGTCTAATGAAATAGATGTTAAACAATTATAATCTGAATCGAATAAAAACAAAACATGAGAATATCCAGTTAAATGAGAATATGATCTTGTATAAACAGCTAAATAATCACCATTCAATGAATATTCGACACAATATGGGAACAAAGAATGAGTTGATTCATTAAGTAGATCTAATATAAGTTGCTTTGAAGTTATTCCACGTTTATTATATGAATAAAGTGTCAATGATATTTGTCTCTGTGGATTGAAAGGTATAGGTTTATCTGTATTATAATTATCATCCTTTGAATATTTACTACTTGAGCTTGAAGGACCAGTGGGTATTCCCAATGATTGTTGTCCATGTGGTTTATTCGGTACTGCTATTAATGTATTTTGAGATGGATGAATTGATAGTGATTTTATATGAGGTGTTTTCATAAAGACAGATTCAGATAATGTTAAGTTAGTTAATAAAGCATTTAAAGGTATTTTTGCAACAGTAAGAGTTTCCTTTAATGGAGAATAATGTGCTATGTATTGATTATCACTTGACAGTTGTAGTATATAACTCATTGTTGTCCATTTAAAAGAAATAAAGAAACATGCATATACAAACAGTGGAAAAACCTTTGCAACAAAATAAAATGTCGTGAAATTTGATAAATCTTCATTTTTTCCATTTCCTATTATTCTTATTCTTATAATCTTATTCTTATTCTTATTATCTTCTTTATCAACAACACATTCAATCAACAATGGTATGTATTATTTACAAAGTTATATGATTGATAGACATAGTATATACTAACATCTATTTCTTTTTACTTACCCATTTGATTGGAAATATAACATCTAATCTCATTATCCATACTTATCTCACACTACTATATGACAATATACGTGTCAAGATTGTGAGATTTGTTTAAAGATATTGTGATTTACTTGTTAAATATTTCCCAATTGATAATAGGTATTATTCTCTACTACAGGCAGTTCAAACATTCCAGCAAAGAAGAGCTAATGAAAAGTTTGCTAATGGTATTAAAAAGGTAAGAACTGGTGAAAAGCAAAAAGTTAAGAAAGAAACTAATCAAAAGACTGTTAATTTACCAAAATGGTTAATCTATTTATTATGTTTCCTTCTCATTGGAGGTGGTGTTTTGGAAATCATGAGAATCTTCTTCTAAATAAGAACATTTTGTATAATATTAAGTAATATCATAATTATCATATTTAATTCTTCTAATTGTTAATAAACGTTTAAGTAAAGTAAAGAACCTCTCTGATCTTCAGTCAACATGAATTTTTCAATTTTTTTGAAATTTCAATCTTTTTTGATTCTTTTCTTTTTTCTTCTCTTCTGTAGTATATACAACTAATACTAATGCAAGTAGTAGAACAATATCAACAACAATTATCTATTCCAATACCCATATTCCCACCTTTTAAACTTCGTTCTTCATTAATTGATAAAGATCCAGTTATTTGGGAATACCTTTTACTAGATTACATTACATTATTTAAAAAATTACTTGCATTAGTACCATATACTTATGCAGAGGAGAAAAAGGGTATACCAGCACCATACGTTCTTAATGTTAAAACATCTTCACAATTACAAATATTTATACAAACTTTTTTACATGAATCATCATTAGAATCTAATCAAGTTTTCTCATTAGGTGCAATTAATCCAAATATTAGAACTAATCAACATCTTTTAAAATTAATTGTTTTCCAATATTTGAAAACTGTTAATTTAGTTAATTTAAAAATATTTGGTGCTTCATTATGGGAATTTTGTATTGTTTATGTTAATATGGCTGATAAATATTCAACTCAAGGTATTAATCAATCATTTGTTACATTACCAATTATTAGAAAATTAATTATTGGGAATATTAAATCTTCTTATACAAGTAAAAGTGATGATTTAAGTTTAGTTAGATCATTACATGATCATTTAGGTAAATTAATTGCAAGTGGTAAATTTAAAAATGAAGATTTTGATGTCTTATATTTATTACTTGGACAAAGAACTAAGAAGGTTAATACAAATAAGAAGAATAGTCATAATAACAAGAAAAATGTTAAGATTTCAAGTAATGATAATGGAGAATTTTCACAAAATTTTGTTACAAAACATTGGATTGAAATATTAGAGGAACTGTATAGTGGTGGTACAGGTGTTAATGCTGATACATGTGTTAAATTAATGGTTATGAGTTTTTGTTCATTAACTAGTATCAAAATCTTTAAATTTTTGAAAAATGAGCTTGAAATTGATGGTTTATTAAGATTACGTACAGTTTATCCATTAATTGCTAAAGTTATACTATCTAAAACATTCAATGATATGAATCCTGATTTAAAGAATATGATTTTACCATTATTTGAAGTAAAGAAAATAGATAAGAAGATTAAACCAGCAATTCCAGTTAAAGAATTTGATGATTTTAAAATAATTCATGTACGTGATATGTTCCCACAATTAAGTGTTGGACAAGTTAAATCATTATTAGTTTCCAAGAATGATGATGTTGAATCAATTATTAATGAATTACTTGAAATGGAATTAGAGGATATTGCAAATATTGAAGATTATGATGTAAAGCAAGAAATTATGAATTCAAGAAAAAATAACAAGAAACAAAATAAGAAGAAAAATAAGAATGAATTTGAATTTAAAGATCAAGGTAAAACTTATACAGTTCAAATGGGTAAAAAGGAATCAAATATTGAAATTGATGAAGAAACTGAAGAAGAATTGAAAAAGAAAAATTTACAAAGAGCTCTTGCATTATTATATGAAGCAGATGAGGATGAACCTGATGATACATACATTGATAATGAAGTAAGTGCTATATCTAATAATAATACTAAGATTGATTCTAAATTAGAAGAAATTGAAAATAAATTATTCCGTATATATACAACACAGAGAGAAAAACTTAATAGAGAAGATCGTAAATCAACATTTAGAAATGAATTATGTAAGGAAACTGGTTGGAGTAATGAACAAATTGAAGGTTGGGCTAGAATGTTAGATAAGAGTAGTTCAAGATTTAGAATGTTAGAGGATAAATATTTATTTACTGGTGGTTCATTAAATAAAGGATTAGGTGGTAAAACTTCAACTAAATGGACAAAGAAAGTTGGAAATGATGATGAAATTAATATTAGACGTATTAAAACTAAAGATAAAAAAGTGGAACAAGATTCAAATACTGGTGAATCTAATGATAAAAAGAAGAATAATGATAATTTTAAAGCTTATATGGCTAAGAAACAACAGCAAAGACAACAAAAGAAGAAATAATATACGATAGAATCATTATCTTCTACTTTACTACTGTATATAATCATCCGTATTATATAATAATCAAACATTAATTCATTATACCTATCCTTTACTTACGGAAATTAAACTTAGCTTAAATCCTATTCAACTATATAAGATGTGATTACGTTATAAAGAAAGTCAAGTGATTCGGAGACAATTAGCTTAAGTCCTTCTTCATTGATTAATTTCAACTGTTTAAAGGTATATATACAATCTTCTTATTGTGGTATAGTGAATGGTTCTTATTAGATCACGGTGTGGAATAGTTGTTAAGTCCGCAATTATATAAGGCATTAATTTGTGTATAAATAGACATACAATTCCAAATAAATTATTCTCATTGAACTAAAATTAACCTTAATTAAACTTCAATAAAGATAAGGAAACATGACTGAAATTACAAAGATTCAAGGTATTGGATTTACCAAGACTGAAAAGTATCCTAATGCTGAAAAAATTGAATATACTCCTGCACCAATGAAACCAACTGATATTGATATTAAAATTTTAGCTTGTGGTGTATGTGGTGCAGATACTCATTTCCCAAGAGGTGATTTCTTCCCACCTCAATTACCAATTATTCCAGGTCATGAAATTGTTGGTATTGTAATTAATAAAGGATCTGAAGTTAATGATAATGATATTAAAATTGGTGATAGAGTTGGTATTGGTGCTCAATGTGATTCTTGTGGTGAATGTTATAGATGTGAAAATAATCATGAAGTTAATTGTAAGAAAGCAATTTTAACTTATGGTAATTTTTCAAAACATGAAGGTAGACAAGGTGGTTATGCTTCACATATTAGAATTAATCATAAATTTGCTTTCCAAATTCCTGAAAATATTCCAACTAATGTTGCAGCTCCATTATTTTGTGGTGGTATGACAAGTTTAAGTCCACTTTTAATTACAAATGTTGGTAAAGGTACTGAAGTTGCAATTGTTGGTATTGGTGGTATTGGTCATATGAGTATCATGTTTGCAAAAGCTCTTGGTGCAAATGTTACAGCAATTTCTTCTTCAAATTCTAAAAAAGAATTAGCATTAAAATTAGGTGCAACTAGATTTATTTCAACAAAGGATGATCCAGATTATACAACTAAAAATGAAGATGCATTTGATGTTATTGTTCATACTGGTTCTTTTGTTACTACAAAATTAGTAACTGAATTAATCTCAATGCTTAGACCTGAAGGTAATTTACAACTTATTACTGGTCTTGCCGTTGGTGAGGAAGCTTTGGCTTTAAATCCATTAATGTTAAGTGCTAATGATTCTAGAATTGGTGGTATTTATAGTGGTTCACCATCTAAAATTAAATACATGTTAAAATTAGCGTCTGAACATGAAGTTTTCCCAATGATTGAATGTTTAGACATCAATGAAGAAAATGTCACCCAAGCATTAATTAGAATTGAAAAAAGTGATGTTAAGTTTAGATTTGTCTTAACTGGTTATGATAAATATTTTAATTGAGAAAAAGCGTTAGTTCAATATACACATTAAATAATTTTTATAATTAAAGAAAAAAGACATGAAATAATAAAAAAACATTTACTAAATATTAATAACTTTATCATAATATTCAGCAGCTGAGAGATTTGTTAAATAATCAGTTAATTTAATTTTTTCCTTTTCTTGTTCAGGTGTCCAATTTTCATATTCTTCTTGATTTCTAATTGGTCTTTCACCAATTGTTGTAACTCTGAAAGCATGACGAATATCTGATGAATCCCAATCTGTAGTAGCAGTATGTAAAACTCTTCTATTGTCCCAGACGACAACTGTATTTTCATCCCAATTTAATCTAACATGTGCATCAAGACATGATTCAATATGATTCAAAAGGAAAATCAGTAAATTATCACTTTCTTCAGTTTTTAAACCTAAAATTTTTCTTGAAAATGATTTACTAATAAATAAACATTTTCTTTTCAAAACTGGATGATATCTAACTAATGGATGAATTGAATTACTTGGATCTTTTCTTTCTATACCACCGGTTAATTTTGCAAAATAAGCTTGATCTTTTGAAGTATGTAAAACTTGTAAATCATCAATTTTATCTTTCATTAAAGGTGATAATCTATCATAAACTTCAAACATATCTAAAAATTGTGTATCACCACCACTTTCACCAGTTTGTAACATTGAAAATAATGTAAATGCAGGTGGTTGATTTTCATAACTAACATCTGAATGCCATGCAATATTATGTAATTTATCTTTAAAATGTTTCTTTTGTTCCTCTTCACTCCCTCTACGATAAACTAAATGAAATTCTGGATGATTTAATGGAGCACCTGAAGTTGGATGAACATGTAATGGACCAAAATATCTACCCCAATCTTTAATTTCATCAAATGATTGATGTTTAAAATCTTGATTTCTAAATGCAATAACACCATATTGAGCAACTAATAATGCTAAATCATTTTTTTGTTGATCATTTAATTTACTTAATTGAATACCATCAATTGTTAAACCTAATTTTGGACTAACTTTTTTAAATGATGCACCATTAATATTTTTCAATGATTTAAATTCTGGATTACCTTTAAAACCTCTATCAATATGTTTAAAAGGTTCAATATCTTCAAATGCATGATCATGTTTAATATCCCAAGTTGGTGCCCATTCTGGGAATTCAGTTTTTTCTAAATTATCCTTTGAAACAGTTAAGATACCTGAATTTGATTTACTATCACTATCATTATGAAAATGAATTGCTTCATCATAGTTAATACTACCTAATGTTGTCATTAATGTATGTGTGTGTGTGTGTTTGTTTGTTTGTTATAGAAATTAGAAAAGATTATTAAAGCATCATAGCAAATTTACAATTAAGGCTATATTGGCTTTTTTATAGACTTCACTGTTTCAAAAAGATATCACTAAGGGGGTGGCTAAATCATAATTAAGTAGAGTAAAGTCACACCATAATGTACAAACATTTCAGTTAAATATTATTTAAACAACTTGATATATTAAAAGTGTTAAAAAATATATTAGGAAAGATGCCACAGTGAGCCACAATGAAAATTCATGATAAGAAAATTTCCTTTTTGGGATATAGATGAGATGATTTATCTCAAATTTATTATCTATTATCTTTACTTGTACAACACTTATCGAACCATTTTACATAAGTGTATAAGTGTACTTGATCTTGTGAGAGATTAAGTCTAGTATGGCTGTTTGTTGCAAAAAAGTATGATATAGTGTGATATAATTATCAATATGCCACTGTTTTATGTTGTTTAATTGGAAAGACTGTCAGAACCTACCTAAATAAATAGTGATCTAATTAAATTAATCGATATTAAGCTACAACCATATAGTAAAGATGTTCCAAAGCAATCTTTTTTAAAAGGAAACTAACATACGTAAAAATGATATTAATAAAGAAAAGATATGAAAAAGTTCGGCATGAAAAAACAAACTCCGAAAAAAAATTTTGTTATCGAGGGAAAGTAAATTAATTAAATCTTAATTTGGGCTATTCCTAATTACTTTAGTGAATAGTTCTTTAAAATGACTCCCGTAATTGATACCGACAATATGAAATCAACTTCCAAAACAGAACAGCATGCAAGAACAAAACAGATTGATTTTCAAGAAGCAATGTATTGTGTAAAAAGATTTGGAAGAACTCAAGAAGAAGGTCCATGGCCAGATTTATTAACTAGAATGTCCGATGCAGATTCATGGATATCAAAAATTGAATTAGTTATTAAAATATTTAAAATTCCTTCAGATCAAAGAGTTAATTTTGCAAGAATGAATCTTATTGGTGAACCTTCTAATTGGTTAACACTATTAAAAAGTGAAATTAATCCATCAGAAAAACCAGATTGGCCTGAATTTGTTAAATTGTTTCGTGAAAGATATTGTTGTCATAGTAGAATGGATCAAAGATTAAATACTTATGCATTTATTAATTTGAAATGTACTTCTGATATGCGTGTTACCGAATTCACTGAAAAATTTGAAATGTATTTGTCTAATATGAAAGAGGACTTACCTGAGGATTTTCTTGTCGATACTTACCTTGTCAAATTACCAAATTGTATTAAAAAAATTCTTGAAGTTAGGGAATTTCCAACATTAAGCAGTGTTAAGCATGCTGCATGGGCAGAGGAAGATCTTATGCTGGTGTTAAATGGCAAAAGAGATGATATGAACTATGTTAATAATAGTAATGATAGTAATTTTAGAGCTTCTAGGAATTATCGTCCTAGAAACAGAAGAAGAAGAGGTGGTCGTGCAAATAGATATAGACCATATAACAATAATATTGAATTTCATGCTTAATTTCAATATAAGGCCTGGTGCTTTTCTTTGTTGTAATTTATGTATCTAAATTACAGTTCTTTGTTTAATATGTTCTTTTATGTTCTTTGATAATTAGTTTTTATAGTTAAAACTCCTATATTTGGAGTACAAATAAATAATTTGTTACGTATCAATTTATTCTAGTCATTTCTGTATTCCTATATAACTTTCAAAATATACTATACATGTTTTCTACAAAATAAATGCTTTTTAATAGAACATTCAGTCTGGCAAAGGGGAGGAAAACACCTTTGAAGTTTTTTTTAAAAAAAATTTAAGGCCCATTGGTAGTCAAAAGTATTAAGATTCTCTCTCTTCTGAAAATGATTATAATAGATGTTTTGTATCATTGAAAAATTTGTGGTCAACTAATACCAAAGGATAAAATATTGAAGGAATTGAATATGATGAATTAATTGATAGTATAGTGTTATTGAAACTGGATGTTGTAGGTTGATAGTGGTGTTAAAATAAAGTGTATAAAGTAAATTTTATTGAATGTTGATTCGTAGAAGTTTGGGTAGTATTGAATGTTCTCCACCCGACTGTGATGGGTGACGAATATATAGTATCGTAGATGCTCTTCTCGTTTGTAGGTAAGTTTCAAAATGCATCATTCCCTGAAACATCCACAACATCCCATATCAACAGCATCACTAAAATCAATCAAAAAAGACCTTGAAACATTATTTAAAAATCAAATCTGGCTCAAAATTCCAACAAATAAATATTATTGGTACTATTCATGCTTGATTCTTCTCAGTCAGGTGCAAAACATCCCTACTTACCCCCAACTATTACGAATCAATCTTCAATCAAATTTAATATACACACGATATCTCAACAACACCATCAACACCATTCAAAGTCGAGTCAAAGAAGTCAACAACATCCAACTTCCATCTCCGCATAATATTACCTCACTTAACATCTGCAACACCATTAATCACTATTCATTCATCAAAAATAATTGCTAAAGACTCTGAAATATATAAAAGAAAAAAAAACCAATATTCAGCAAGAGCTTGGTATTAAACACAATATCAATGATTATTTTTCTATGATTACGTAATTAGTCAAAAACTCTCTGAATAATTTTAATGGTTATAGTGTTTTGACTTGATTAATGAAAGCGCAGTATTGAAAAGATAGCACAACAAATTTTTGGAGTACTTTGCTCTATTCAACAATCATTATCAATGCATAATATATGTTTTTTAAAGTATCACGTGACTATGTACTTTATTGATCAGTAATAGTACTTCAAACACAAAAACTGTAAGTAATACGAAGCTTATTAGTGATATTATATGAATATTAATATTGTAATCAATAGAGACGTTACAAGTGGTACAGTCTGAAAGATATACTTTAATAATAATAATGATCAAAGAGATTAAATGAAATAAGATTAATTGAAGAAATATGAACAATAATTTAATAAAACAATGTTGACAGAAAATCAACGTTTATTAATGATGGGATAGGATCATTAATTAATTACTTCTCCACTAATTGATTTAGTCACACTAGATTACAACTAGGAACTGAATAATAGATTCTACCTTATGGTGAATCGGGCTGGCTTGTGAGATAATTAATTACAGTTCTGAATACTATA
>JAJMAS010000066.1:0-40136 GCA_030565065.1 Pichia cephalocereana | reverse complement strand
GCACCTGGTACAACTGGTGAAACTGGTGTACCTGGAACAACAGGAATAACAGGAGTAGTTACATTATGATATGGACCAGTTGGATAAACTGGTGTAACAATTGGTGTAGTTTCATTCTTGTATGGAACAGTTGGGTGAACTGGTGGAACAACAGGTGTTTTAGTTGTTGTTGTAATAGTTGTATTATGATAAATTGGAACTTCTGGAGTAGTTTCAGGAATTGGAGTTGGATGTGTTTTTGTTGATGAATCACAATCATCAGTTTCAGTTGTTGTTTCAGTTGAATAATGAGTTGATGGTTTTGGTGGAGTTGGAATTGGTTCTGTCTTTGGTGGTGGAACATATTTTGATTTAGTTGATGAATCACAATCATCAGTTTCAGTTTCAGTTTCAGTTCTAGTTTTAGTTTCAGTTTCGGTTGATGGAACTGGAGTTGGAACATGTGGTGTAGTTTCTTCATGAGTTGAAGTTGTTTTTGTTAATGAATCACAATCAGTATCAATGGTTTCTGAATAACCTGCTGATGCAACTGATGCAGTTAAAATTGTAGTGAGTGTAATAAGAGTGAACTTCATTGCTAAATTGATTGGTATTGTATTGAATTAAAACGAATGTCTTTATTTAATAAATGAAATAATTAAAATAAAGCTAAAAGAACAGAAAGGACAGAAAGAAAGGAGTGTATGATAGTTGAGAATAGTTTGCTTTAAAATTATGACATTCTTGCTTTAATTTATACCAATCCTTAACATCACAGTACAATTTGCAGTACAGAAAATGTTTAGTGAAATAGACAAGTGCAAATAATAGCAGAATAGATAAGTTTTCTGCCATATGACGTATGAAGAACAGAAAACATGCCTAATCGGGTAATCTACCCTCTCCTCATTAAGAAATTTTCATGCTACCAAACAGAATATTTTTTATTATAGAGTTGTTGTAACTATAATATACTGTTCGGTATTTTCTGCTACCAAAGTGGTACGGTTTTAATTCAACTGTACTGAAGGTTTCTATGTTTCATAATAAATTAATTATAAACTGTTTTTTTATTAAAAAGAAATTGCATAAAAGGAAATTGTGTAAAAAAGAAGTAATAAGTAAAAGATGAGTGGTTGTAAAGAACAGTAAAGAACGAAAAGAAAACATTATTAATGTTTAAAACTTATATTGTAAAATGCATGGGAGACTAATATACTTAATGTGTGTATTAGTACTTATTCTATTGTATTATTTCCAGGATTTAATGATGGAGTTTGATTATTATTAACATCATTAACATTGTTAACATTGTTAAGATTGTTAACATTATTATTGTTGTTATTGTATAAAGAGTTTTTAAATCTCCTGATTAATTCATAATAATTATTAAAATAATTATTAAAGCAATGAATTTTTGAATCCATTGATGAACATAAGTTTAAAAATGTATCAACACATTTAATAATAAATTTATCATTTTTAACCTTATCTTTATCATCATCAAATAATCCTAACTGTTTAAAATGTAATAACATAAATATTGATAAAATAATACATTGATTAACTAAATCACTACCCTCAAATAAATCATCCCTTGATTTAATTAATTCGTAAAAATCTTTCATATACTTTAAAAAATCATTACATTTATTCTTAAATTCTATTTGACCCTTTAGAAATAAATTTTTCAAAATATACCTTCTTAAAATCATTAATTTTGCAAAATAAAAAAAAATTTTAACAGTGAATCCTGATGAAATTTCATTTGTTAAATATTTCCAATCTGAATAAACACCATCTAGTTCTTTAATTGAATTTTCAACATTTTCAGGGAATAATAATGAATTATATAATGATAATATCATACATAGTTGTGCAACAATTATTGCATCAAATGAGTTTGCTTCTGGTAAATCTAAAATATCACGACATTGATCTAATCTAATTTCATCAACAATACATGGTCTACCTGATAAAATACTATTAATTAAATGAGAAACTGTTAAATGATTCCAAATTCTATATTGATGAATTTTCTCATTTGATTTAACACTTTTAACTAATAAATTAATTGTCATTTCACGTGTCATGAAATGAATTAAGCCATAAGATGAAATCCACCAAGAATCAAAATATATATGTCTATATGATAATGAAGGTGAATAATGTGTTAACAAAATACATGTTTGTAAAAACTCTTTATTTTGTGGTACTTCATAAATACTTAATGATAATAATTGATGAATACTTTGTAAAATATCTAATTCTAAATTTTCATTCATATTTGGTAATTGTTGATAACGTAAACCAAATAAAATCAATGTACAGAATAATAATGGTGAACTAATTCTAATTGAATCAAACCATGTTTTAAAATCTTCTTGATAAAATGAAATCCATTTACCACAATGTAAAACTGCAATTTCAATCAAACTATAACATGAATCATAATCTAATAATTTTCGATTAATTAAATCATATCTTTCTTGAATTGAAATTAATACCATATCTTTAGTTATATCAAAACCAATTTCTTTTGAAAATGGTAAACCTAATTGTGATGATGTATTAATAATATCTAAATATGGTGCATTAAGAAAGAAAAATTCATCATTTTCATGAATATTATTTGAGTTCTTATTTACATTAGAAATTATATTTGAATTATTTGATAGTGTATTTAAATTTGATAATTTATTTGTAGTTTGTAAATAGGGACGAGCTAGTGGAGCATTAATTGAGGGTTGTAAAACAAATGGAGGTTTCATTTCATTATTCATAGCTAATGGCAATTTTGAAATTGTATTAGGTGGATAAAATTTATTCATATGCATTTGCATATTCATATTCATATTCATGTTTGGATTTGGATTAATATTAGTGCTCATATTATTGTTAATATTGGGATTAATATTAGGGTTCATATTAGATGAAATATTCGAAGGAATATTTGGATTCATATTTGGATTCATATTATTGTTCATATTTGAGTTAAAATTCGTGTTCATATTCATATTTGGATTTGGGTTTATAGCGTTTTGAAATGATAAATCTAATGTTGTTGAAGGTTTCCTATTAGCATTATTTGTTGTTAATGGTACAGAATTAAAATCAACAAATGAATTTTGATTAGGCATTAAAGCACTATTATTACCATTACTATTATTATTATTATGATTATTATTATTGAGATCTCTTTCTACCAGTATACTAATAATTGAACTTAATTTATCAATTTTAGAATTAATAATTGCTAAAGCATTTGAATCTAAATTATTATCAGTTGGAGAAATTGAAGTTGAAATTGAATTTGACATTGAATTTGAAGAAGGATCAAAATTATAATCTGATTTATTTGTTGAAGCAGAATCAATTGTTGAAATTGGTGTATTATCTTGAAGTCCTAACATACTATTATTTGCATTTAGAGATTTTCTTTTCTTTTTCTTTTGTTTAAATTGAGATTTCTGTTCTAAAACTTCATCTCTTGTTGCAATACTTGCAGATTTTTGGAAAGTTGAAAGGACAGGTACACTTGAATGATCACTTAGAGAACATCTTAATGATAAATTTTCACATCTGAAACAATTCGAACCATTTTCAATATAATTACACCGAGTTTTGGCTTTTCGACATTGATCACAGGCAACTGAAGCTCTTTGGAAATTATACTTCCTTTTATTTTTAGGTGCAGATAAACCATTATCATTTGGGGGATTCAGTTCACTATTTGAAGACATTAATATTTTTAAATTTTTTATATTATTCTATATTATTCTACTTTATGATCTATTTTATATTATTATAATAATTTTTTTATATAATATTCTTATACTTTCGTATTGTATTTTATTTTTAATTGTTAACCAGGATATATTTAATTTAATTTGAAATTTACTTCAAGGAAATGAATTCCTTTGTTGTATTATATTATAAATAATAAATTAAGAAGTTATTGATAATATTGGAAATGTGTGTGTGTGTGTTTTTCAAAAATTTCAAACTGAACAAATTTTCTTATTTCATCAACCTTTTTCAACAGTTAACAATGCACTTTAGATTATCTTTAAGAGAGAATTAAGAATAGGAATAAGGAACAAAACCAAGAGAGAAAAACGTTAAACAAAACGGGAAGAAAATATAACATTACCAGGAAATGCTCATCTTGATGGCAAAATAATAGTTTTTGCTTTATCAACAACTTTTATCTTATATATTTGGGGTTATTAATGCTTTCTTTCCACCATTTCTTTTCTTTACAATGGGGTTATTAGTGTCTAAATACTACCTATGTGTTTAGCTACATTATATACTCTTATAATGACTATATAATCCCCTATATGATACTATAGAGAGTATAAAAGCTATAATATTGAAATCAACATAGACGCATCGACCCATTACTATATACAGGTGTCTTCCCAATGTGGTAATAATTTTAAAGATTAAAATTTTTTTTTTCATTAAAATACGTTATTATTATTGATAACTTTTCTTTTATTATTTTTCAACTCATTACTTATTTTAAACAATGAGTGAAAGACCCGTTAAGAAAAGTAAGACTCATGAGTCTATTGCAGAACAAGAAGCTGAAAAATTTGAAGCTGAATTGAAGGCACATCCTCATAAAAAAATTGATAATAAATTAGAATTTCATGATGGTGGTGAATTTGATATTAATAAGAGACATTTAACAACTGCTGAATATGGTAATAAATTAGGTGAAGGTACCAATAATCCATTTACTGGTAATAAATTTAGTGATAAATATTTTGATATATTGAAAATTCGTAAAGAATTACCAATTCATCAACAACGTAAAGAATTTCTTGAAATTTTCCAAAAAACTCAAATTATGGTTTTAGTTGGTGAAACTGGTTCAGGTAAGACAACTCAAGTTCCACAATTCGTTTTATATGATGATATGCCACATTTAATTGGTAAACAAGTTGCATGTACTCAACCTCGACGTGTCGCTGCAATGTCAGTTGCTGCAAGAGTTGCAGATGAAATGGATGTTAAATTAGGTGAGGAAGTTGGTTATAATATTAGATTTGAAAATATGACAAGTAATAAAACTATACTTAAGTATATGACTGATGGTATGTTATTAAGAGAGGCAATGGAAGATCATGAATTAAGTAAATACTCTTGTATTATACTAGATGAAGCCCATGAACGTACATTAGCAACCGATATTTTGATGGGTTTATTAAAACAATTAAGTGTTAGAAGACCTGATTTAAAAATTATTATCATGTCTGCTACATTAGATGCAGAAAAATTCCAAAATTATTTCCATAATGCACCATTATTAGCAGTACCTGGTAGAACTTATCCAGTTGAAATCTATTATACAAAGGAATTTCAAAGAGATTATTTAGATGCTGCAATTAGAACTGTTTTACAAATCCACGCAACTGAAGATGAAGGTGATATATTATTATTTTTAACAGGTGAAGAAGAGATTGAGGATGCAGTACGTAAAATTTCACTTGAAGGTGATCAATTAGTTAGAGATGAAGGATGTGGACCAATCAAAGTTTATCCATTATATGGTTCATTACCACCACATCAACAACAAAAGATTTTTGAACCTGCACCACCTGCATTAACTAAAGGTGGCAAACCTGGACGTAAAGTTATTGTTTCAACTAATATCGCAGAAACTTCTCTTACAATTGATGGTATAGTTTATGTTGTTGATCCAGGATTTTCTAAACAAAAAGTTTATAATCCAAGAATTAGAGTTGAAAGTTTATTAGTTAGTCCAATCTCAAAAGCATCAGCACAACAAAGAGCTGGTAGAGCTGGTAGAACTAGACCAGGTAAATGTTTTAGATTATATACCGAGGAAGCATTCGAAAAAGAATTAATTGAACAATCATATCCAGAAGTTTTAAGATCTAATTTATCTAATACAGTTTTAGAATTAAAGAAATTAGGTATTGATGATTTAGTTCATTTTGATTTTATGGATCCACCAGCACCTGAAACCATGATGAGAGCATTAGAGGAATTAAATTATTTAGACTGTATTGATAATGAAGGTTCATTAACATCATTAGGTAGATTAGCTAGTGTTTTCCCATTAGATCCAATGTTAGCAGTTTTATTAATTGGTAGTCCAAAATTTAAATGTAGTGAAGAAATTTTAACAATTGTTTCAATGTTATCAGTACCAAACGTTTTCATTAGACCAAATGGCGAAGGAGCAAAGAGAGCAGCTGATGAATGTAAAAAATTATTTTCACATAGTGAAGGAGATCATTTAACATTATTAAATGTTTATCATTCATTTGAGAGTGAAGAAGCATATTCAATTGGACAACGTAAATGGTGTATTAATAATTTTCTTAATTATAGATCATTAAAATCTGCACAAAGTGTTAGGAAACAATTAAGAAGAATGATGGAAAGTTTAGATATTGAACTAATTGAAGGTAATTATGATAATTATAATGAATATTATGATAATATACGTAAGGCATTGGCCAATGGATTTTTCATGCAAGTTGCTAAAAAGAAGAGCACAGGTAAAGGATATATTACAATTAAGGATAGTCAAGATGTTTTATTACATCCAAGTACAGTTTTAACAGGTAATGAAGAATGGGTTATTTATAATGAATTTGTTTTAACAAGCAAAAATTATATACGTACTGTTAGTAGTGTACGTATTGATTGGTTAGTTAAATTTGCACCTGATTATTTTAAAGTTGAAAATTTTCAATCAGAGGATGTTAAATTTAGTTTAAATAGATTTTATAAAAAGTAGAATTATATTTACTTATACACACACATAAAGATTAATTGATTAAATAAATGATTAAGCAAATTCACCTAATGATAAAACTTTTTCAATACCTCTAACAACGGTTGGAGTATCAGGGAAAGCAAAATCTTCTAAAGTTTTAGCATAAGGAGTTGGAACTTCACAACCTGTAACTCTTTCAATTGGAGCATCTAAATAATCGAAAGCTTCTGATTCCATAACTTGAGCACAAATTTCAGAACCAACACCAGATTGAGGGAAACCAGCTTCAACAGTTATTGCATGATTAGTCTTTTTAATTGAATTAAAGATTGTATCTAAATCTAAAGGTTTAATTGATCTTAAATTAACGACTTCAACATTTAAATTATATTTTTCTTTAATAATTTTAGCAGCTTCAATACAGAAAGTTAAATTTCTTGAATGAGAGAAAACTGATACTGCATCACCTTCAATTTCAATTTTAGCCTTACCAATTGGTAAAACATAATCAGGAGATAAAATTTCATCATTAACAGGGAATGATTCACCATATAATAATTCATTTTCTAAGAAAACAACAGGATTTGGATCTCTAATTGCTGCCTTTAATAAACCTTTAGCATCTTCAGCTGAATATGGTGATATAACTTTTAAACCTGGAATTGCAGAATACCAAGGAGCATAATCTTGAGAATGTTGAGCGGCGACACCAGCAGCGGCACCATTTGGACCACGGAAAGTAATATTAACAGGCATTTTACCACCAGACATATAATAAGTTTTAGCAGCAGAATTAATAATTTGATCAATTGATTGCATTGCAAAATTAAAAGTCATAAATTCACAGACAGGTTTTAAACCTGAGAAAGCTGCACCGACACATATACCAGTAAATCCCATTTCAGTAATTGGAGTATCAATAATTCTCTTTGGACCAAATTTATCTAATAAACCTCTTGAAACTTTATAAGCACCATTATATTGAGCAACTTCTTCACCCATTAGGAAAACATCATTATCTCTATCTAATTCTTCTTGAAGAGCTAAATTCAGAGCATCTCTAACTGTCATTAATTGAACACCATTTTCAACACGAGTTAATTCATGAGAAATTCTAGCAGTTGATGCAAATGAACGAATAGTGTTTAAACGGAACATAACTCTCTCTATTGCTTACTATTTATATATGATATATAAATCCAAAAGAAAGGAAGTACAGTTAAAGGTCAAAATATTTAAATAAAATCATCAATCAATAATATTAATATAACCTCTCCACCCGAATAATTAACGGGATACTATAATCCGCGTATAATGAATTTGTATTTGTATTATTATTATATAGAGGAGTTGGTTATATTATACTTATATACTTATACTTATATACTTATATACTTATAGCTATATATACACTATCTATTCCATTATAAGTGAAGCAAATTCATCCCACGATAGAGCACCATCACCATCATTATCAAATTCATCAATCATTGCAATTAATTCAGTCTCTGTTATACTTTCACCTAATTCATTTGCAACTCTACGTAAATCTCCAACTGTTAATGTATCTCTACCACCTGTAAATAATTGAAATGCTCTTCGTACTTCTTCCTTTGGATCTCTTGATAATGTTAATGCTGCTGCTCCTCTGAAAAATGTATCATATGATACAGTATTTGATGTATTGCTAATACTACTATTACTTACACTATTATTATTATTATTATCAATATTATTTATAAAATGTTGTTGAATAGTTTCACGTGATGAATCAAGTCCTAATGCTCTTAATGCAGCTCTTAATTCATGTTTATCTAATAATCCATCATTATCTAAATCAAATAATGTAAATGCTTCTCGTATTTCTTGTTTTTGTTCCTGTAATAATTCTCTACGTTCACTCATTGTATTGATTATATTATTATATTATATAATATACTATAGTATATGATATGTCTATACTTATAATATAATGATATACTACCTGTACAATACAATACAATACAATAAACAAACAAACAAACAAACAAACAAACAAACAAACAAACAAACAACCAGTAAATAACCAAAAAATAAAAATAATAGAAATAGAGTGCGTTTTCCACTTTCATTATGCCTTCTCTTATACCATGTGTATTTATATATTACCATTTAGTATGGCATATTCCTTATATAGTACATCTCAATATGGTACTATCACTAATACCATTGAGTGAGAGCACCATGTTGAGATCTATTATATAAGAAATATATCTCCTATTTAACAAATGATGATGCATAAGATGTTAGTAATTAATATTACCGATGTAGAACTATTTTCTAAGTATAACTAGTGTATATACTGTATAATAACATTTATATGTTTATAAGACATTTAATTTACTATACAATACACAATCAAAAAATGAATCAAAAATTAATTGAAAAAGTTAACAAAAAGTTTAAAATTAAATCGATTCTCTATAAGAAAGTAAACATCAATATTCTTTCAATTGAACAAATAAATGAAAATATAGTTAATTTAGGAAATATATTGATGATACTAACATTGTATCACGTTAACCCAAACCAATATTGAGCAATGAAAAGAAAAGATTTAAATTGAAACAGAAAATGATTCCTCGTATATAGATCCTAATCCCATTGGCATCTTTAGGGATCATTATTAATATTATCAATTTTCAGATCCTAAGGCTGTAAACTCTAAGGACATAATAGATTTCCCTCTATATCTTCAGTCTCATTGAAAGAGTACTTTTGTATACAGAGCTATATTCCTTCATTTTTTCTCTTAATAACTGGCCATTTTCTAGCTAAATCAATATCTCCTCTGGGGTAATATATCTCCAATACTCCTAGTATTAAATAATCAACAACAATACATAAAACATATAATATACCTGCCCAACTACCAACATTATAATATTTAATTAATCTATCTCCAACTGTACCCTTTCTTTGATTCATTACTTTATCATAAACAATTTCAGTTCTTAATGCTACATCCCCCCATCCATACATACCAATTATTTCATTATGAAAAGTACTTGTATCAACTTCCTTATTTTGTAGTTTTTTAATTGCTTCATTAACTGCTTCAACTAATGAATCTTCTGCAGGTTTGGCGAAAACTGTCATTTTGTTTGGTAAAACTTCAGGTATACCTCCAACATTAGTTGTAACAACTAATAATCCACAACTTGCAGCTTCAACTAAAACTGTTCCAAATGCTTCAGTTAATGATGGATGTAAATAAATTTGCCCCTTAACCATTACATCTCTAACTTGTTCATGTCTAATACTACCAATTAATTTAACTCTTTCCTGTAATTGATACATTTCAATCATTTGTTCTAAATCAATAAATTTGGGGCCATCTCCTGCAATTAAAAATTTAACATTATTGTAATTTTGACAAATTCTAGGTATAATTGCAATTAATAAATCACATCCCTTATTGGGGAATAATCTTGATATAACAACTATAGTAATTTCCTTTAATGATAATTTATTCTTTAATGGTTGGAAATTTTCATGAATAACAGCATTTGGTATAACACTAACATTTTCAGGTTTAATTGATGCTCTTATAACTGTATTTTCTTTACATGTATGTGAAACACATATAACATGTCCAATATCCTTTAAGGTGAATTTTAATAATTTATTATGTATAATTGATGCAACATCTGCAAATCCAAATAATGAATGATCAGTGAAAATTGTCTTCAAACCCATTGTATTACCATGAATTAATCCTTCATGACACATTGATGAACAACTACCATGTCCATGAACAATCTCAATTTGTTCCCTTATAAATATATTCCTTAAAATGGGGAATGCTGAAAATACTGTTGGATGTGTTGATTGTCTATGAAATACTCCATATGGTATATAATAAACTTTTAATCCATTTGTTAAAATTCTAACACCTCTCCTATCTCCATATCCATGTGTTATAATTACAACACTATGTTTACGTTTAATTAATTCCTGTGCAAGATGATATATATGAAGTTCAACTCCTCCAGGTTGTGGGTAAAAGAAATCACTAACTAATGCTATATTATATGGCATATATTGTCCTATATACTTATATATACCCTCTATAAGAGACTCTTCTATAAAGGCTGTTTCATGAAAATTATGTACGTTACAAATTCATCTTCAATTTTTAACTCATCGTATATTATAAACACAACGCCACTACAACTTCTTCTTCTTCATTTTCATTTTTCAAATGTCTTATACCCCTTTAAATGACCTGCCTTTGGACCTTCCACCAGCTTATGAACCATCACCTCAACTACAGTTTGATATAGAGGATCCAATAGTCCAAGAACCATTAACTTTCCGTCAACATGCATCAAATGCTGCAAAATCATTTAATAAACGTATAATTCAACCAATTAATAATGCATTAGATCCGATTTATCAATTATATTGTTATTCAAATGCTAAATTTGAATATTATATATCTAAAATTGGTAATCCATTAATAATTAAAAGATTCATGTATATATTTTTTTTCGCAATTATATTATATATTGCAACATTAACAGGTTTATCATCGGAAGGGATGGTTGGTTTACATTCTGATTTCACTGATCCTTTAAAATTATCTAATTTTATTGAAATGTCATTAGACCCTAAAAGATTAGAGGAAAATTTACAATATTTTTCTTCAATGCCACATTTAAGTGGTACTTCAGGTGATTTAGCCTTAGGTGAATATATTGAAAATTTTATATCAAAAAGTAGATTACAATTAAATCCTGATGTTATATTTGAAGCTTTTACAAATTATCCAAAAAAACCAACTGCTCAGCTTTTCAAAAATGATGAATTATTATTAGATTTACAATTGTTTGAAAATGTTGATGATCAATATAATTTAAATAATTTCAAATATGCATTTAATCCAGGCTCACCTAATAAAAAAGCTAGTGGTTCCATAGTTTATGTTAATTATGGAAGTGATCTTGATTATAATTTCATTAAACAATATGAAAATCCTATTGTTATAATAAAATATTCACCATATATGCCAGCTTATAAGCAAATCCAACTGGCAGAAAAACACGGAGCTGCTGGTGTTTTATTTATATCTGATCCTGAATTACAGTCAATATATTCAATTGATTCTATTCAACGTGAACCTGTTGCATTTACAAATAGATATCCAGGTAATATACTTGATCCAGGTATTATTTCAGGTTCAATTTTAGATCCTCATATTAATATCGAAAAAGCATTGAAAAGTTCGAATGTAATGCCATCAATACCATCAATACCAATTTCTTGGAAAGATTTTAAACTAATTATGAAACATTTACAAGGAATTGGTGAAAGAGTACAAAATTGGGATTTTAAGTTATATGATGAAGAAATTGAAATTTGGTTAGGATCCCCTGATTTTAAAATGTCAATTAATCCTGATCTTATTGAACGTCCATTTAAGGAAAGTTGGAATATAATTGGTAAACTTGAAGGTTCAGAACAGGATACATTTGCAATCGTAATTGGATCATCAAGAGATTCTGTTTGTTTTGGAGGTATGGAAAGTTCAAGTTCAGCAATTTTAATGGAATTAATGAATATTTTTAGTGAAATGTCATTATCATTACCTTGGAAACCTTTACGTTCAATTTATTTTGCATCATTTACAGGTTCCAAATATAATATAGCAGGCTCAACAAATTTTGCCATTAAAAATAATGAATTTGTTAAACGTGATGTTTATGCATATATTGATTTAGATGATTTGATTCAAGGTGATGAATTAGAATTTTCAGCTGATCCATTGTTCAAACAACTAGTTAGGAATAGTATTATTGAAATGATGAATTCAAACTTAACCACATTACCTGAAATTAAAATGAATAATTTGCAAAATGATGATTTAATTAATCATGAATATATTTTCAATCCAATTTCAAATTCACTACCATTTCAACAAAGATATAATGTACCAGGAATTTCAGTTAAACTAATAAATAATGATAACGATAATTTTAAGGATAACAATTATAATAAATGGAATGTACCTAAATACCCAAAAAATTCATGTCTTGATACATTTAATAATTTTAGAGAAAATTTAATTGATCCTGATATGTCAAAACATTCATTTATTACAAAATTAATTGCAAATATAATTGTTAAATTATCAGATACACCAATTTTACCATATGATATTTTTCAAATGATTAAAGAATTTAAATTAAATTTAGAGGAAATAAAAAATTTATCAAATGGTTTAAGTAATGTAGATTTTAGTAAAGTTGAAAATTTAATTAATAAATTTACATTTATTGCAGAACAAAATGAAGCATTTACAATTACTTGGAGTGATATTTGTGATAATGGTAAAGGTACTGAACCAAATTTATTAAGTGTTAATAGATGGGATTGGAATTCAAAATTATTATTATTAATGAAAGTTTTAATTCAAATGAATGGTACTTATAAAGATCCTTGGAATAGAAATTTCCTTTATGGATTATATGATGGTGAATATTACGATCATTTTGAATTACCTGGTCTTTCACTTGCAAGAAATTCACTTGATTTCGATGGTTTACAAAATCAATTAAATGAAATCGAAAGTTTACTTGAGGGATGTATTTCATTATTTCAATATTAAAGTATATATACTAATTGTTAGTTATTAGTTACGTTATTTTATATAAATTTTTTTTATAAACTGTTTAATAAAACATTCATGGATTTGAAAATATTAGTTAATTCAGGTTTAAGTAATTCATCAAATGATTCAACTAATAAACAAACAGTTTTTAAAAATTTAATTATTTCATTGTAAAATTTCTTTGAATTTTTGAAAATTTCATTATTATATTTTTCAAAAATTTCATCTTTATTTTCACTTAATACAATATCTTTAATGAAAATACTAAAAATTGTACTTGAAATTGATGATTTAAATGGTAATTCAGACGATAAAGTTGTCCAATCCTTATTATTACGATTAAATTTATCTAAATCATTTCTATTTTCCAACAAAATATTAATTAAATGAATTGTTATTAAATCTTTTATTTCATGTTTCATAACCTCAACAATTGATCTAAAATGAAGTAAATCTTGTGATGGTGATAAAATTGATGATTGATTCAATTTAAAGTCATCCTTTATTGGATTGATTAGAGGTTTAAAGAAAGTTGTAAGTTTGATAATTAATGATAACTCTTTTTTATCAAATTGTTTATCAAATGAGGATTTAAACAATTCATCAATTTTAATATCATTAAATCTTTGTAAGAAAATTGAAATTAATAAAGTTATTTCAATATCTAAATTATTTTTAATTGAAAAATTCAAAAGTGATTGACCCCATTTTGATAAAATAAAAGAATTATTGCTATTATCAACTTCAATGAATTTATAATCATGTAAAGTTCTAAGTAATGAAGTTGATAAAATTTCATGATTTGAATAGATTTTCAAATTGAATACTTCCTTTGAAGGATAAGAGCATTCATTAAGAAATGAATTATTCAAATTTTTAATTACTGTTGTTAAATCAAATGATTTAGCAGTTGAATGTCTAACAAATAAAGTTAATAAATCTCTTGGTAATGAAAGTTTAAAATCTAATGATTTAGTAATTGGAGATTTATTTTTATAATAACTTTTCAAGGAAATTTTTTGATTTTGATAAAATCTATTTAATTTTAAATTAATCAAATATAATGATAATTCTTTAATTTTCATTGATTGATGACCAGTTACGATTTTTTCATAGATTGGATCATTTAACATATCTAATGGTAATCTTTCAATATAATTTTTATGTAAAATTGATTCAAAAATTTTAAAAATATTTAAACCAATTGATTGATAAAAATAAATTTCTTCAGGTAATCTTGAACAAAATAAATTATTTAAATTTTCTGGTATTTGATCATTATTTAAAGTTTCATAAATTGGTTTAACATCACTTTTAGTAATATCGAATTTATTATCATCTTTTTTATCAAATAATAAAGTTGTTGAGTTTTTAACATTAATTAATTCAACTCTACCATCAATTTTCAAAACGGGACAATAAGTCAAAGTTGCAATTCCATTAATTAATAAATCAATTTTATTTGATTGATTTGATAAAAGTGAATAAATATCTGATTTAATTAAATTTTGGAAATTTGAATTTTTTTCAACTAATATAAGAGGTTGAATTATATTACCAATTGACATTGAAATATTCTTAAAATTGTTAAAATTAATATGAAAATCATTTAAAATTTGATTGATTGATAGATATCGAAAAATTTTATTTGTGAAATTTAAATCAATAATAAAATTATCTAAATCTTCAAATAATAACATTTCATTGGATGAATAAATACAATTAATAATATTTGATTTTAACATATAGTATAATTGATTATATTGTAAGAAAGGACTTATAATGAAATCTAAATTATTATCACGGAATAGGATTGTTAAATCATCAGTTAGAGATCTAATAAGTGATAAATCATTAAAAGATGTTATATTATTGGTAATATTGTTATTATTTGTTTTATTAATATTATTTTCCCAAATTGATTGTAAATATTTTTCATAGGGGGTAAATTCTTGTTGTTCAGAATAAATGAATTGAGAAGTTGATTTTAAACCTGGGAATACAAATATTGGTTTAATATTATTTTTAATAAATTCATTTGAATCATTAATTATACGATTTTTAATGAAAATTGGTAATTCATCACCAAAAGTAATGAGCCAATTTTGATAATTTTGTTCATTTAATAAAATTGAATTAATATAATGAAGAACGTCAATACCAATGACGGTATCCTTTAAATCGGAAATAGATTGAGTGATAGAATGACAATCTAATGTTCTTATTGGCATAATTGGATGATAATGATAATAAATAATAAAATGTTAATATAAAAAATCTAGTATTAAAAGTACATGGAGGATGGCAAAAAAGGGGCAATTTTACAATGAAAAGAGTGAAAAGAGTGAAAAAAATTAAGAAAATACTATAATATTAATAATATATTTTTTAATAATATATTAATAATATTATAGTAATGTGTTCGAATTCTTTAATAAGGTAATATATTCTTTCTATATTACATGACACGTTGAATTATTATTATTATGACATGAAGTTCATTGATTGATATATTATATTGGTATTTTCTTTTAAGGATTTTCTAATTAGACAATTACAATTACAATTACAATTATGAAACTGTTTAATATCATATCGTATCTATTACTCTCTCTTCACTCTGTTATTGCAATCTCTTATGAGGAAGCTCTCTCTGAAGTTGGTAATGATGGTCTTATTCATATAACTGATAAAAATTATAAAAAATTAATGAAAAATAATGATTATGGTTTAGTTATTTTATTAACTGCTGATGATCATCGTGTTGGTTGTACTCTATGTGTTCAATTTACTCCTTCATATAAAGCAATGGCTCAAAGTTATTATAATAATTTAATTGATAATGAAAGTTTAATGATTAATCCAATTAATAGTAAAGATGATAAATCTAAAATTATTTTCGGTATCTCAGATTATTTATCTGCTCAAGAATTCTTTGGTATTTTACAATTAACTGCAGTTCCAAGATTATTTTATTATGCTCCTGGTAAAGGTCCTCAATTATCTCAATTTACAAATGAATTCTCTTTCTTAGCCGTTGAAAATACTGAAGGTTTCACTAGATGGATCTCAGGTAATGTACCTGGTTTAGATATCAAATTCTTGAAAAATATTCAACCACCTTCAAAATCAATTTTATTGACATTTATTACAATCCTTATTTCATCAATTATTGTATTATATAAATTTCAATCACAAATTTTTTCAATTGTTCAATCAAAGAAAGTTTGGGAATTTCTCTCAATTGGTTCAATTATTTTACTAATTTCTGGTTATATGTATAATCAAATTAGAAATTCAGAAATGTATAAAGTTGACAAGGATGGTGTTATTCATTATTTTGCTCAAGGTCATAATGTTCAATTCGGTACTGAAACTCAAATTATGACAATTATTTATACAACTTTATTTGCTTGTTTATTCATTATTATACAAGTTTTACCTCAATTGAAAAATCATCGTAATAAACTTATCCTCTCAATTACTGCTTCAACTATAATGTTTATTGCTTATAGTTATATTATCGCAGTTTATAAATTAAAATCTCCAAGTTATCCATTCCAATTACTTAGATCATTAGTTGGTTTATAATCTTGTTTATAACTCTATACATACTCTAAAATTACATTGCCTCATCCTCATCCTCATCGTCCTGATCATCATCATTAATCATCATTGATTCCATTCTATTAACTCGTTTCTCAACAATCTCAATAATATCTTCAACCTTTTTAAGTTTATCTCGTATTCTAACAAGCCTTTTCAAATAATCATCTAAATCAACACGTTCATCCCGTATTACCTCTGCTTGTACTTCACCATCAACGGGGAATGTACCCGGTCGTAGATTATTACCAGTTTTAACTAACGTGTTCTCCATTTTATCTAATATTGATCGTAATATTACTTGTGAATCATATAGATTTTTCAGATGTGAATTTAATAACTCCAATGGACCTTCAAGTAATGATTGGATGGTCAATTCCATTGAATGAACATCCATATTGTTAGTATTTCCACTTATTGTTTAGTGATTAAAGATCATCAAGACTGTAAAAGTATATTATTGACATTGAGATTTTTCACACTTGCATGATTTTCAACATCTTTTTGCTTTTATCATCAATTCACAATCATGATATATTGGAAAAGTATAGCAACATCTACAAGATATTATTCAACAAATACACTCTCTAAACCTTTATTATTAGATATATTACCATCTAAAAAAGTTATATCTAAATTATTATTTGATTTTGATGCACGTTATAATTTTAATAAATACTTACCAGTTATTGAATCAATTTATGATAATGATAATGATAATATAAATGATAATATAAATGATAATGATCAATCAAAGATAGAAATTCCAGATAAATTTATGGGTAATGATTTACTTATATATCAAAGAGTACTTGCACAAATAAGGAAACAAACTCATACAATTAATCCACATCTTTTAAAACTTGAAAATAAATTAATTGAACAAGCAGCTCAACATGGTTCAAGAGATGCTCTTTGTACTTTATCATTTATGGCATTAGATAATAATGGTGATGGTTGGACAGAAAATGATAAATTAACTGCTAAAAAATATATTAAAGAGTTAATGAAACTGGAACATCCTTTAGCATTTAAACTTGCAGCTGATAGAGAATTAAAGGGTTATACAGATTCATTAGATAATAATGAAAAATCAATAAACGAAGAAGAGAAAGAAATTGAATCTGAATTAGCATCAGGGGAAGAATTAACTCCAACTTCAGATGTTAATTTCTCTAATATAACATCATCACCAAAACAATTATCAAGAGCTGTTTCATTATACCAACATTTCCTTGAACTTGATTCAAAATCAACAGTTGCAGCAGCAGCTTATCGTAGTTTAGGCATGATTTATTTCCGTACTAAAGAATTAGGCAAATCTAAGGTAAATTTTGAAAATGCAATTAAATTAGCTCCTGCAACTGATAATCCACAAGCACATTTTTTCCTTGGATTATTAAATGAAGATGATCCAATGAAATCAAGATATCATTTTCAAATGGCTGCAAGTGAAGGATTTAGAGAATCATTTGCTAATTTAGGTTATATTGAATTAAATGTTTTCAAAGATTTATTCAAGGCAAGAGAATGGTTTGCATTAGGTGCAGAATTAGGTGTTAATGAATGTGTTATTGGTTTATTTGATGTTTCAGTTAAAGAGGAAAATTGGAAAAAATCAATGGATATAATAAATCGTGCAGAAAAGCAAGGTCTGAGTGAATTATTGTTAGAGGTACGAGAGGAAACTGTTTCTAAAGTGAAAAGAATGATTAATGAAGTGCATAAAGAGAAAGAAGTAGAAAGTAAAAAAGTTACGAATGATAAAGACAGTGATGGTAAATCAAGATGGGATCTTTAATGACATAATTAGCTGTTTATAGAATATTTTTTAGAATTAATAAATTACCACTTCTACGATCATCCCAATGAAATGGAGCATTCCAAACACTACGATCAACTTGATAATTTGATTTAATGTATTCCTTTAATGTAGGATTATTATCAAATAAATTTTCAAATACGATAAGATAATCAGGCCATTGATGTGGCCATTCTGCTTGTAAATTTATACCTTGATCATCAAAATCTGGAAAATTATCTTGAACAAATTGTAATGGATTTTCATAGAAATAATCACTTTCATCCATGTAATCACTTACAGTAACACCTTCCTTTAAATTTTTTGAAAGTGGAGGCTCACATGTTAAAAACCATATTTGAGCATCAGATTCATTTAGATGGAAATGTGATTGAAATGGTGTTGAATGACAAGGTGTTAAAAATCCAATTGTTATTGGGTTTGTAGCATTTATACTTTCTTTTTCATTTAATACTATTTCTCTCATTATTCTAGGTATTTGATATTCACCAGTTTCATGATATCTTGTAAAATAATATCCTAACATACACGAGGATATTATTGTGATGAATATGTATGATTTCATGATTTTATTTGATACTTTATTGGATAATGATAGCATACCTGATGCGGTATATGTTAATAGCATTGGCATTAATGGATAAATAAAACGAAACTCTTTATGTGAAATGAAGGAGAATATAACCAAATAGAATAACATCAATGACTTAAATTCTGACCAAGGTGTTTTCAGTATTCCAATTAGGAAAAATACAAGGTAATTCAAAAGTAATATTGGTATTGCTTGAACAAAGTAGAATGATGGATCTGATACTCCATAAAAAGCAGACAAATTATCGAATACATTGAATTTAAAGAATTCTAATAATGGTAAATTCCAAGATGAATAAAAATAATAATTAACAGATGAATCTATAGCTAATACGATACTACCAATAAATGAAGCGTCCATAATATACGATGTATGTTTGATAAACTCAAATGGCAGATAAAATATCCAAATTATTGAATTTGTTGGACGAATAATACAATTAATTGCAGCAAATAGTAAAGTCTTTGAAATTTGTGATGCTTCCAAATAATAGAGTGAAATAATAGTCAATGAAAGTTCAAATGAGTTGGCAAATGATCTACACCAACAATACCAATTCCAAGCTGAAAAGATACTCAAATAAGATACTAATTTTGCTAACTTCTTATTATTTAGCTTAAGTTGAATATATTTATGAAGATAGTATTCACCCAATGAGGCAATCAACGCATTGATAATTTTAGGACTTAATTGAACAAATATGTATTCAATATTTGGTGAAAGATTTAATTGTTTGATAATCCAATAAGGTACCATATAAATAATTGAATGTAAATATGATCTTAAGCCATAGTTCCATTCCCATGTAAGATAACCATAACCAAAAACTGCCACATGAGCTGGTTCTAACACTTGCCAATATTCATCAGCTTGGAAAAAAGTGTTAATAGAAAGGGAATTTATCAATCTAAAGATGAACAAAGCCCATAGAGTAGGTACAGGTAACCTATTCAAAGTTGTATTTAACCAATTGGCATCAATAACTGCCATTTACAATTGTCAATGAAATTAAATGGAGATATCACCCTAAGTCAATCAATGTCTCCACACCGTAAAAAAAATTCATGTCTTCAACTACCCCTTGTTTTTATTTTCTATGCCGAATCTCTTATATTCTTTTCTTTACTTCTTTTGCTTCTTTATTAATATTATACATCACATTAGTTAACAACTGGTAAATAATGGATAGTGAGACTAATACATCACTGTCTTTTATGGACAGTCGATTTTCTGAATCAAACACATCACTAACAATTTCTTCCATAAATAATACACATAGAGACAAAAAAATTCCTCTCCCTCCTGTATCTACAATTCTTACAGATTCAAGAAACTATTCACGAGATAACTATAATCACGAGAGAGATCAAAATAACGATACTGATTATGATTGTAGTTTAGGTGATAATGAAAATAGTTATAATGGTAATAATAATTATAAAAATAACAATATTCTGGATAATTTATACACTACTCCAAAGACAAACAATTATGGTGGGTTTGATGAAATTAATACACCAGATACCCCCATTACACCAATAACACCCTCTATTTTAGAATATAGAGTTAATAAAAATAGATACACACTAAAGGATGAAAAATTACAAAAATTTGTACTAAATCCAACACTTTTCAAATTAGAAATACAGGATAAAATTGGTAAAGGATCAAATGCATATGTTTATTCATGTCAGTTGTCCACTAATGGGATTTCTAATAGTTCATTTAATATAGCAGTTAAAATACCAATAAGTAAAAATAAAGTTAAATATATTATTCAAGAAGCAAAATTTGCAATGAAATTAAGAGGATATCAACAGGAATGGTTTAAAAGAGAAAATAGAGTATATCCATTTATAGATTGTTACGGTTTATACTATTTAAATAAAAATGATTTCCAATTATTCAAGCCAATTGATGAATTCCCATGTTTAGTTATGAAAAAAATGTCGTTTAGTTTAAAAGAATTAATTCGAAAGACATCTATTATGAAGGCACAACAACGAAATTTCTCTACAACATTAGATTTGAAGATTAATAAAGGATTGTGGTGGAAATTATATCAAACATTAATAGATGCGTTAAGTATACTAAAATCATTAGAATCTGTACATTGTGATTTGAAAACTGATAATATAATGGTATCAGCATATGGAGATTCAATTAATAATATCGAAAGTATTGAATTTAAGATAATTGATTTTTCATCAGCAAATGAAATCAAGGAACTAGTTAAATGTCCAGATATTACATTACAATATAGTGCGCCTGAACTAATGAATTTCCAAACTGATCGAATACCAACATACACAAGTGATAAATTTAGTGCAGGACTTATATTACTTGAGGCAGCAACTGGATCACCACCATATTCATTAGCAAGTTATGATCATTTACTGTTACTGACAGCAGTTAAGGAAGGTAAACCATTTGAATGGTTATCAGCAGAGGATTACAATATATTAAAGGCCCATCCTGATGTTGTAGCTGTATTGAAAGAGATGCTTTATGTAAGATCTTAATAGAATAAAGAGTCTTGAAAAACAAAAAATCCGCGCTTTTCTTTTTTTTCCCAATTTCTTATTATTATTTTTTAATTTTTTTTCTTTTGTATAATTTTCGCAATTTTTTACAATATTACACTTTCTATTTCTATTTTCATTTCAATTTCTATTTCAATTATATTATACAGTAATAGATAATCTCTTTGATTAGATATAGGTTTAACAATAATAACCTATTGATAAGATAGATTATATTATAAGGTAAACTACTTTTGAATTCATATATTATATAATACTATGTCGCAAGTGGAGGCATCTGAGAATATCGCACAGGGCACATCCACCATTAATTCATCGGATACACATAATATTATAGATGATACAACAATTAAAGATATAATCAATGAATCTACCCAATCTAATGTTAATACATTGAATAATGATCAAGTTTCAAATATCTCTGATACTCAATTGTTTAAACAAACTGATGATAATATTAATAATGATAATAACAATAATAATAGTCATAATAGTCATGATGTAAACATAAATATTGATTCACATCATATGGAAAATATTCCAATTAATATGAATTTAGATGATATACATAATCAAATGAATGATATTAGTGATATACATAATGATATCAATGATATGAATATAGATTTAAGTATGAATATGGGTATGAGTATTAGTATGAATAGTATGAATATGAATATGAATATGGATGATCTTAATATGGGAATGGATGTAGATATACCGAATCAATCAATTACTGATAATAAAGATAACAACAACAACAACAACAAAAACAACAAAAATAACAATAACAATACAACTATGAATAATACAACGGCTTTCTCAAACGTAACAGGTAATACAACTATCAATATTCCAGATCCTAAAAATAATATTTTATCCTCCTCTGAAAATAATGCAATTAAAGTTAACAAACATCAACCATCTAATTTACATTCATCATTTACAAATAATGATTTAACAAATCAACTTGCAGAATTATCTGTGGATATAAATCAAACAACTTCACAAAATGATTTTTCATCGGTACCCAATAATGTACATGATGATACTTTTTTAAAATCAACTAAAAATGATGAAGAAACTGAAACTATCCATTTAAACCAATCTCCTGATGTTATAAAAACTAAAAGTACTGCTGAATCTAATAATGATCAAACTAAGAATATCATAAATTTACATAACGCATCAAATCAATTACAACATTTTGAAAATTCAAACGAGAAATCACAACAACAACAGAAACAACAACAAGAGCAATCATCATCCACAACTGCATCACAGAACTATGAGAAAATTCAAGCTTATGCAATGTTGGATTTCGATTCTTTTACATTTTATGTTCAAACTATGCAAATATTATTAGGTAGATTAGTTGACGGTGATCCTTCAACTGATTCATTAGATATTCATTTAGGAAATCAAAAGGCAATTTCAAGAAGACATGCTAAAATGTTTTATAATTTTGGCAATCAAAGATTTGAATTAAGTGTTTTAGGTAGAAATGGTGCTTTTGTTGATGGAAATTTTATTGAAAAAGGTGTTACAGTACCTTTATTAAATGGAACAAAAATTCAAATTGGTGAAACTGAATTTGTATTTATACTACCTTCTAAAAATAAGGAACTTGAACCTTCTACTCCAAGTATACCGAATGATATGGATATTGGCGACCATCTTTCCAAAAAAGACACCAAGAAAGAAAAAGGAAAGGAAAAAATAAAAGATACTACCAAGGATAAAACAAAACCTAAAACCAAAGCAAAGAAACCTGCTAAACCAAAGGTAAAAGCTGAAAAACCTAAAAACACCAAATCTACTAAAGATAAAGAAAAGGAGAAGGATAAAGAAAACAAAGATAAAGATAAGGAATTACAAATTGAAAATTTGGATAATTTAGTTGCAAATTTTGATGAAATCAGAAAAGATTTACATAACGATCATATGTTGTTAACAAATGGAGATCCTAAAGTTTTGGATATAGTGTTTGACCTTGATAATGAAAAACGTGAGTTAGAAATCGAAAAAGAAATAGGAAAAGTTTTAGCTCGTGAGAGTAGTGAACAAGCAGAACAAGCAGCAGAACAATTAACTCAACCAATCAACTTAAATAACAAAACTAATGATATTATTAATGATAATTTTGTTAAAATGGAGACTCCTAATTTGCATATGAATAGTTTGAATATTAAACAAGAAAATATAAGTACTCTGAGTAAAGCTGATAAAAATAAGGTAAAACCTAAAAGACAAGCAAAGGCTAAAAAGAAGGTTTATACATTAGAGGAAATACCAGAAGAATATAGAAACAAACCAAATTTACCATATTCAATTCTTATTACTGATTGTTTAAGACAAAAAGGTACAGAAAGAGGTATGTCACTGTCTGAAATTTATAAAGGAATACAAGATTTATATCCATATTACTTCTATTGTCCAGATGGATGGCAAAGCAGTGTTAGACATAATCTTTCATTAAATAAATCATTTAGAAAGATTTCTAAAGAAGGTAAAGGTTGGTTATGGGGGGTCAATGAAGAAGTTATTGCAGAGAAGGATAAAGCAAGACAGAAACAGCTTGAAAATGCAAAGGCAAAAGGTAAAACATTACCAAAACCAGTTTCCAAGGCATTACATGGTAATCTACATTTGAATACGCCAGGTGGTACTAAAGTTCCATTAGGTTCATCAAGTAGTACATCAAGTACGAGTAAAAATAATTTTATACCAGTTCAAATGAATAATAATAATATAATTACATCCGAGAGTTTAAGTGCAGCAAATACCCAATCAAATCAATCATTACAAACCAAACAATCAAATCCTGCGCAATCTTCAACTCAAACAACTGCTTCATCATCAACATCAAATAAAACAGCTAATAAAAATGATAATATGTCAGCTAACACTAAAAGAGCATTAGCATATTTACAAAAAGAATTGATTTTCTTGACAAAATCAAGAAAAATGTATGATAGAGCAACATCAACTGAAATTTTAACTAAAGCATTAGCAATGACAATTTCACAAGTTGATCAAGCTGCTAAAAATTTTGCAATTAAAGGTTTCCCGCTTGTTACGTTAATTGATAAAAATCCTGGTCATGTTACAAAAATTTTAACAGCTGCATTAAATGCTGCAACTTTACAAGTCTGTAAACAAAAAGGATTAACACCTCATTTACCACCTAAAAATCCAACACCATCAACAACTACACCAACACCTGCTCCTAAGAATGCATCATCATCAAATACACAGAATTCAACTGTCAAATCTGAATCTAAAGCTGAAAATAAAAAAACACCACCTATTTCATTCATAAAACAAGAACCGGGTGACTTATCATCTAGACAAGGGTCAACATCATCAGTCACAACAACATCAAAGATAAATTCAGCATCGCCAGTAGGAATGGTTCCTAAACCAGGAAACCCAATTATCAATAAAGCAAAACCTATTAATCCACCAGTTTCAAAACCGTCTGCAGGTGGTCCAAAAGTTTTCCAATTTTCTAGTAATACAGCAAAACCACCATTTAAACAACAAACCGCTGAAACAACTCTATCCAATTCAAATACTAATAAAGATATTAATTCATCTATTCCAATTACTAACAAACCATCATTTATGCCATCAATCAAACCAATTAGTAAATTACCAATTGAAACAATTACTGATGAATCAAATAAGAATTTTACAGATAATGCTGTTAAACCACCAATTAAATTAAGTTCAGGTATAAGTAATATTGGTATTATGAAACCACAATACTATAATAAGGGTAAAACTACAACAACCACATCAAGTGGAATTACAAGTTTAAATAATAAAAGTATTGATGATGAAGAGATTAAGCGTAGTATTGCTAAATTTGGTAAACCTACAGTACCTAAACCTAGTGCTAAGGTCGATGAATTTGATAACGATGTTAAAATGAATTCAAATGCTGAAACTGACGAAGAAATGAAGGAGTCTAAAACATCTGAAAGTAATGAAAATGAAAATGAAAATGAATTGATTGATACTGAGAAAAGGAATGAAGTGAAAGAAGTAAGTGAAAGTACTGTGAATGATGGTAATAGTGGAAACGATTATAATATCAAAGAACAAGATGGTGACAGTGGAGTCGATGATGATGAGGATGACGACGATGAAGAAGGAGGAGAAGATGAGTTACAAATGATGCTTCAAAATCTTGAACATAGTGGTGATGAAGATGAAGACGAAGAAGACGAGCAGGGAGATGGCGAAAATAATAAAGATAAAGACAATAAAGAAACTAAGAATAATATCAACAAAGGTAATGATGATATAAACGAAACCGAGAAACCAGAAGATAATAAGAGAGTTTTAGAAAATGATGATATTTTAGATGATCATCAAGATAAAAAGATAAAAATATAGTTTTATCGACCATGTATATTAAAAATGTATTTTTATAATAATAATAATATAGTATTATGAAATAAAATACAAACCGTATCTATTAGCATCAATATTTTTTAAGTAATATAAAAAGTAATTCTACACAAATTATAAAGAGTAAAATACAGCTTATCCCTTAACATTATTGAAAGAACCTTCCTTTTCTTTAATTTCCCAAAATAGTGGACCAACATCATGATTACCATGGAAAGTCCAACCTTCCTCTGTTATATGAAATAAATTAATTGAACCACCAGAATAAGCATCTCTATGAGCAGCAGCCAATATAGATCTTTTACCTAAATATAAAGCATCTTCTACTGATAAATCCCATTTATAATTTGAATCTAAAACACCATAAGCAAAAGTTTGACCTGAACCAACACAAAATAAATCACCCTTTAATCTGGTACCATCTGAATCAACATAATAAATTGTTGGACCTTCCTTTGGAGTACAACCACAAATCATTGTACCCATTGATAAACCCATACCTTTATATTGATAAACTAAATTTGATAAAATTTTTGAAGCAGCTGCAACAGTTATACGTTGTTTATTTCTTAACTCATGTAATCTACATTGAGTACCTAACCAAGTTTCCCAAAATTGACAATCTGCAGCACCACCTGCCATTGTACCTAATAACATTGGATTAATTTCAATAACTTTTTTAACAGTTTGAGATGCAATCCAATTACCAGCAGTTGCACGTGAATCAACAGCTACTATAATACCACCTTGAAAACGGAAAGCTAAAGTTGTTGTACCATGAGCAATTTTGATTGAACAATCAGGATTTGTTTCATCATCGGTATGAGCTCTTAAAAAATCTGTTGGTTGTGAAATTGGAGGTATTGATATATTAGGTGATAATGAATTTATACCACTTTTATTTATCGTATTTGGTAAACCATTAAAATAAATTTCATTATTATATTCAAGTAATTCTTTATCTAAATTTGATTTATAAGAGTATTTCGAGATGATGTCATTAACGGACATGATTGATAGTATTATTTATTAGTTTTTAGATAAACAATTGATTGTTTTAATTGATAAAATGATGATAATGATAAAGATTCCTACGTGAATTTAATGTATTTGCCCTTGTATAGATGCCATGTAAAATCATGATGATAGATCTTACATAATAAAAGGTGTACGGATAGATTATTATAAAATCTTACAGGTCGATCGACCCAATTCTAGGGCTAGACAAACCCTTTAATACATCACGTGATGCACGCAAATAAAAAAAAATTATAAAAATTTGCTAATAATTATTTTTTTATCTTTTTTTTAATTTTTTCATACTTGTGAGTGAAAAATTTCTATAGTGGAAAGAATTTGTGATTTTGATAGTGTGTAGTTCATATGATTCTTTAGTACTACTAGTATTATTATTATAATTATTTTTACTATCTTGTAATATTTTTAAAATTCTTTTGATTTTACCTCCTTTAAACAATAACGAAGTTTATACAGTAAATCAAGATGTCTGACAAACTTAACAACTCCATGAGAGAATTAAAGATTGAAAAATTAGTCTTAAACATTTGTGTTGGTGAATCCGGTGATAGATTAACCAGAGCATCTAAAGTTTTAGAACAATTATCAGGTCAAACTCCAGTTCAATCTAAGGCAAGATATACTATTAGATCATTCGGTATTAGAAGAAATGAAAAAATTTCAGTTCATGTTACCGTTAGAGGTCCAAAGGCAGAAGAAATTTTAGAAAGAGGTTTAAAGGTTAAGGAATATCAATTAAAGGCAAGAAATTTCTCATCAACTGGTAATTTCGGTTTTGGTATTCAAGAACATATTGATTTAGGTATTAAATATGATCCAAATATTGGTATTTACGGTATGGATTTCTTCGTTGTTATGGGTAGAGCAGGTTTCAGAGTTGCTAGAAGAAAGAGATGTAGAGGTACCGTTGGTAAATACCACAAGGTTTCTCAAACTGATTCAATCAACTGGTTCAAGGCTAAGTATGATGCTGATGTCATTGGTGCTTAAATGTTTTATTAATTTAATCTTTATAACATAAATTAATTAAATTGAATTAAATAGATAATAAAATAGCAAAACGTCGTTGCGTCTGTCACAAAAAAAATAAGAAGGCTTAAAAGGGTTTAAACTTAAAGGGTGGACCCTGTTAGTTTTTTGATACTAATACAATACAAGTTTCTATTTATTTATTGTACATGCATGTGTGTGTTAATTACTTTAATTTACTATACTTCTATTACTTATTCTTCTTCTTTTTTTCTTATAATATCCAATCTTAGAGTAAATACTACTCCTTTTTTTAAATATAAAACTAAATCTAATCCTAATCAATATTACTATTACTATTATCATTCCAATTTAGTTATATTTTATTACATGACATCTTTAGATCCAGTCCCGTCGTGTTTTGCTCGCCGAGTCTCTTTTGATAATTATAAACCAAGTACTGCTTCAGCCCCTGTTGAGCCTCCTAATGGATATTTCTTCCCCACGTCTTCATCATCATCATCTAATACTAATACTAATACTAATACTAATAAGAAGAACAATACATCTACAACTATAACAACCCCACGAAATAGCAAAGGAGGACATTCCGACAATCCGTCAACTTTACCCACCCATTCAATATTGAAAAAGCCATTGTTAGCGAATAGTGTCAACAAAGGTGTCAATTTTATCAATGATGGTGATAACATTAGGGATGACCGAAAAAATGCTACGCCCTTATCTAATGATGCTTTAAATGAGAGCCTTCTTTCTGGTGTTAGAAATTCTTTTATTAATTCATCTTTAACTAGTTCTACTTTAAATAATATTAATGACAATGACACACAATCTACATCTAATGCATTTAAATCCTCAAATACCTTCAATAACAACATTCGCAAGAAATCATATTCGGAAATGTCCGATTCTGAATTACTCGCTTTGGATTCGCAATTTAATATCAGATCCATTGACTTTCAAAAAAGTTACGGTTTCAATGTTGCTTCAAGATTACCAAATAATCCCTTCTCTAATTGCGATAAAGATCTTTTAGATTCAAATAATATTAATACAAATAGTTTCAAAAATTTAGTTAATATTTCAATGTTGAAAGATTATCCAACAAAGCCAATTATAACTAAAAATTCAATTTGTATTAATTTTAAACATTCAAGTTTATCAAATAATGATATTAATAATAAATTTTATCTTATTTTACTATCAAATAGATCTTCCTCTTTGTCTTGCTTTAATTATTATATCAAAAATATATTATCCAAAGGTGATACAATAGTAATATGTTGCTCCTTATCAACTTCCATTTTAGGTAATGAAATTAATGATTCACTTAATAATTTTATTGATTCTTTTGTTGGTTTAATTTTATCTCATTTAGAATCAAATAATGTACCTATTAATATTAATTTTGAATTTTTTAAAAGTTTCAATTATCTAAATGAAGTATTAAATCTTTATCAACCAAGTCTGATTATAATTGGTGAAAATATCGAAAAAACTAAATCAACTTCTATAACTACTTCAAATAAAAAATTATTATCTGTTGTCTATGTTGGGAATGATTATGCATCTGGTGCTGCTTTTAAAACTTCCAAAAAGAATAATAACAATAATACTTCTAATACAAATTTAAGTTCAAGCTCTCATACAAATTCTAAAATCAATCACGAACCAACAATTAATTTTAAATTACCTTTTAATGAAACTACAACATCATCAAATAATAAAACTATACCATCAATAAAGATTGAAAAATCCCCAAATTTCAATCCTTTAAAAAAATCAGCATCAGTTTCAACAGATTCTCTCAATCTGGATTACTCAGAAAAATTATCAAAAGTTAAAACTAATGATACTGCTATCTCCTCATTATTTGAAAATTTGAATGAGACAACATTACAAGATTTGAATATTTCAAATCCAACATCAAATTCAACTTCAAATAAAAGTTCATTTAGCTATGATGCTAATAATAATTATTTATCATCAACAACCCCAAGAAGGAGAAGTATGTTGGATGTTTTGAATAATGATAAACCAACTAATCTTTCAAGATCTAGTTCAAATATTTCCTCCACTGATGATTATGGAGTCATTGATAGTGATGATGATGATACTACTACTACACCATTTAAAAATAATTATACATTATCCAAAAAAAAATCTAGTACAAGTGGTACAAGTACAGACCCATATTCAGTTCATCAAAAGGAAAAGCAAGAACTTTTCGAAAAATATAATCGTAGATTATCTGCTGTTAGTGTTAAAACTTCCAAATCAAGAGATGCTAATACCAAAAATATCATTGACAATGATAATAACCAACAACAACAAACTGTTGATAACGTTAATGAACCTTCTAAAACTAAAAAGTTATTTAAAAAATTGTTCAGATAAGTCAGTTATAAACTACAAAAAGAAAATAGTATAGCAAAATAAATGGCTATACATGTGTAATTCTGGATTGGTTTTTTTGGGTTTTTGTTTTCTATTTTACATTAATAATATACACGGGTGTTTTTGTGTTTTTCTTTTCTAATCTAATATACCATTTTAAATTCTTATTTCAACTACGTTTTCTTTACTTATTAAGTTCCATTATTTCTATAAACTATATTTTGAATTTATACTATTAATTCCTACATAAAATTTTAAAAGTTTGATGGGTTTAAATGTCCTTTAATTTCACCAAAATTTTCCTTAATACTTCTAACTGATACAAATCTTGTAATTAAAGCTGCTGAACCTGCTTTATCATTTGTACCTGATAATCTTGAACCACCAAAACTTTGTTGACCAACAACTGCACCAGTTGATTTATCATTAATATAGAAATTACCAGCAGAATATCTTAATCTTTCTTCATATTTCCTTATATTAATTCTATCAGTAGAAAAAATTGAACCTGTTAATGCATAACCAGTTGAATTATCAATTTTTTCTAAAATTTTATCAATTTCTGAATCTTTATATTTAAAAATTGTTAATAATGGACCAAAAAATTCAGTCTTCATGAATGAGTGATCAATATTTGAAGTTTCAACAATTGTTGGTTTAATAAAATAACCTTCAGATTTATCAAATTTACCACCTGATAATAAAGTTAATTCATTATCATTTTCAATTGATTTAATTGCATTTGTAACTTTATCAAATGATGCTTCATGAATAACTGGTCCCATAAAACCTTGTAAATTTTCACAACAATTAGTTGGTTGAATTGAATCAGCAGTTTTAACTAACAATTCTTTAAATTGATCATAAATTGATTCACTAACATAAACTCTTGAAGTTGCAGAACATTTTTGACCTTGAAATTCAAATGCACCACGAATTGTATTAAATACTGCATTTTCTAAATTTGCAGTTCTATCAATCAAATGGAAATTTTTACCACCAGTTTCACCAACAATTCTTGGGAAATCTCTATAAATACCTTTACCAACATTTTCAGCAATTTTAGTCCATATTGATGAGAAAACTTTTGTTGAACCTGTAAAATGTAATGCAGAAAAATTTTTATCATTTAAAACAATTTCTGAAATTTTAACTGGATTACCGGGAACAAAATTAATAACACCATCTGGCATACCAGCTTCCTTTAAAATTTTATATAATAAATAATTTGATAAAATTGATGAATCTGATGGTTTCCAAACAACTGTATTACCCATTAATGCAGGTGCACCAATTAAACCACCTGCAATTGCAGTAAAATTGAATGGTGTAACAGCATAAACAAAACCTTCTAATGGTCTATATTCAGTTCTATTCCAAACACCAGTTGTTGATTCAATTGGTTGTGAACGATATAGTTCAGATGCATATTTAACATTAAATCTGAAAAAATCAATTAACTCACCAATACAATCAATTTCACCTTGGAAAACATTTTTACCTTGACCTAACATTGTTGCAGCTAACATTTTATATCTATATTTGGTGGAAATTAATTCTGATGCCTTAAGGAAAATAGCTGATCTATCAGCAAATGGCATATTAGCCCAAGTTTTCTTTGCTTCTAACGATGCCTTGATTGCTTCTTGAACATCTTGTTCATTAGCTTGACAATAATCACCCAAATTTTGTTTAATATTTGAAGGATTGATAATTCTCTTGGTTTCTCTATTGAGAATTTCTTTACCATTGATAATTAATGGAACGGTTTCTGGATTTTCTGAGAAATATTTAATTTCTTGGTTTAATAATTCCCAATCTTTAACATCTTCCTTCTTAAATAATTTGGTATATTCATTAGTAATATGACGTGGAGATTCAAAATGACCTAATTGTGAATTACTTGAAATACCACGTTTACCAATATTAATTAGATTAATTTTAACGAGATTGTTAATTGTGTTGACTTTAACAGATCTTCTTGATAATTTAATTGCTTGTTTACAATTTCTTGATAACATTGCTTACAGAAAGAAAGAGTTGTTTTTGTTTTGAAAAGAAAGAAGAAGAGATAGTGGAATGTAAACTTCAATCAAAGATGAAAAAATCAGCAATCTCCACTTACTTTATAAACAACTTGACATGTCACCAGTTTAAGGGTAATAATAAGCGAACAATGGAAACTTTTAGCGAGAAGAGCCATATCATTGATTTTTACAGTGAGGAAGTTACAAGCGAGTTTTATTATCTTACTATAAATTAACATCGATTTGTATATAAGTTATTGTAATTTAAGTTATTATATTAAAATAATATATTGTATTTGTAGTATGTTTATGGACAGTTATATATTTATAGAGTATCTCATTGCATAAATCATTGATTACACATTAACCCTTTCATCCCAATCTGCCTCATAATCATGTAATTCCTCATCAGTTTGATCATGAACTGGTATTAACAGTGGACCTTTTTGACTTCTTTGATTCTCTTCCTCAATTTCTAATGCTAATCTCTTATTTAAGTTCCAAACTCCCATGATCAGTATTGCCATAATTGTAATTGATAAAATACCAGCTCTTGTAAGTTGCCATCTAAAAGTTTCAATTTCAGATTTAAGCCCTGAAACCATATCACTTAAAATTCTTGAATTAAGATCAGAGTTTTTCAAATTGAGTGATTTTTGATGTAAATTGTTTTCATGTTTAAATTGATTTGATTCCATTTTAATTATATCATCATTTAATTTAATTTGTGCAATTGTTTCATCATTTAAATTATTGAAACTTCTCTTTAAAATAATAATTGCATTAGTTAAATCCATCAATGAAATCTCTCTTGAATTTGTAACTTCAAACAGTAATTCACTATGAGCAGCTTCAAATAAATAAGCCTCATTTTCTAAATCAACTCTGGGTGAGTAATTAAGATTAATCCATTTAAGTTTTTCTTCAAGTATATGATAAGTATATTTCATCAATAAAACTGATTCTTTATCACTAAAACCACTTCTTTTAAATTCTTGTACTACTTTAAAAGAGTCAAAAAAGAACTCCATGGGTATATTATCACCCAACTCAAATTTTTCACTTGGTTCAGGTACATTAGTTGTTGTAGTATTTGTGCTTTTAGTTATATTATTAAGTTTTTTAGATTCTTTGATAATCTTTTTAACACTATCTTTTGATTTTATATGATTTTTACTCTCAATATCAGTTTCATATAATGGTTTAACATCTGCAAGTTCACTTAGTGTTGGTATTTCTTCATTATCTATTTTTAAATCATCGTTTTTAATATCATCAATTTTACTATTTGATCCTAATTTATTTGATCCAACAATTTTAGATCCTATTATATTATTATTTGAAAGTAATGGATTATCCAGTTTAGAAGAATTTGTTATCAGACGTCGCTGAGTGTTTAACTTTAATTGCCACTGCGATCGTAGTTGTAATCTATATTGTACTTGAAGCAAATGAAAATTGTTACTAGAATTTTGTATCATCTTCCAAAACATTGATCGACGTGTAATTGTATTTAATATCATTGCTATTGTATATGATATTTACCAAAAGAAAGAAACGATAGATGCAGAAGTCAAAATACATCACTGTAAACTCTAGAAAATCTATATAATGCTCACCCTCAAAGAGGCGAAAACATTACTCTCTGTAAAGGAAGTTTATTTTATTTGTATAGTTTGTATAGATTTATAAGAGACAAAAAGAGTTATTATGTCTACAGATGGAGTAGTGAAGAAGACCAATGTATCATTAGATGATGAAGATTATGAATTCAATAATGGACCATTAAGAGTACTTACACAAGCAGTTAAGAATAATGATTCGATAATTATATCGTTAAGAAATGGACATAAATTAATATGTACGGTGAAAGCATTCGATAAACATTGTAATATGGTATTGGAGAATGTTAAAGAGATGTGGAGTGAAAGTAGTAATGGTAATGGTAAGAATGATAGTAAATCAAAGGTTATGCGTGAAAGGTTTGTAAGTAAAATGTTTTTAAGAGGGGATTCTGTTGTTGTTGTACTACGATACATGGGAGAATAATGTTAATATATATACAGTATTTATGTATTGAAATTGTGTACTTTTATAATTAATCAAGTTAGAGGCAAATGTTAATGTTTTAGCTATATTAGCTAAAAAGACAGTGAAAAATATTACTATCGAGATAAATTTTTCAGTGGTAAAAGTTGGCAGGTCTTTTGATGGTTCATAAGAGACAGGTGTATTGATCAGATAATGATGATCAATCTTGTTAGATCTCAATCAAGAGGATTGAGGTATAGTAATTTATTTAATGGATTTCGAAATTCTACTAGAATAAGAATAAGAAATAATTGTACAATACGTGAAGGTATTGAAGATTCACTAATTACTCCACATTCTGATGAATATAAGGGATACTTAAAATTTAATGTTGATAATAAAAATAATCCAACACCAATATTGAATAATGAAGAATTATATGAAAGAATAAGTAAAATTCCATTAAAGAATTATCGTAATTTTATAATTGTTGCACATGTTGATCATGGTAAATCAACATTAAGTGATAGATTATTAGAATTAACAGGTGTTGTTAATCCAACAGTTGATAATAAACAAGTTTTAGATAAATTAGATGTTGAAAGAGAGAGAGGTATTACAGTTAAGGCACAAACAGTTTCAATGATTTATAATTATAAAGGTGAAGATTATATGTTTCATTTAGTTGATTCACCTGGACATGTTGATTTTAGACTTGAAGTTGTTAGATCATATGCATCATGTCAAGGTGCATTATTATTAGTTGATGCAAGTGAAGGTATTAAAGCACAAACTGTTGCAAATTTTTATATTGCATATTCAATGAATTTACATTTAATACCAATTATTAATAAAATTGATTTAGATACAGCTGATATTAATAGAGCTGAGGAACAAATTGAGGAAACATTTGAATTATTTAGGGATGATATTGTTCATGTTAGTGCCAAAACTGGATTTAATGTTAAATATATTTTACCTAAAATTATTGAAAATATACCACCACCAAATGAAGATAAATATCATAGAGAGAAACCATTAAGAGCACAAATTGTTGATTCATGGTATGATTCATATGTTGGAGTTATAATGTTAGTTAATGTTGTTGATGGTAAAATTAAAAAAGGAGATAAAGTTGAATTTTGTCAAAGTGGTGAAAAATATGATATTAAAGAAGTTGGTATAATGTATCCAGATAGAAGGGAATTACCTGAATTAGTTGCAGGACAAGTTGCATATGTTATACCTGGATTTAAGGATGCAAATAAAGTATCAGTTGGTGATACATTACGTAAAGTTGGTAGTAAAGTTGAAGCATTAGCTGGATTTGAGGAACCAAAACCAATGGTTTTCGTTGGAGCATTCCCAGCTGATGGTACAGATTTTAAAAAAATGGAAGAAAGTTTACAACATTTATTTTTAAATGATAGATCAGTTGTTTTCCAAAGAACTACATCAAATGCATTAGGTCAAGGATGGAAACTTGGATTTTTAGGATCATTACATTCATCAATTTTCAAAGAAAGATTAGAGAAAGAACATGGTAAAAATTTAATTATAACTGCACCAACAGTTCCATATAAGGTTAAATTTAAGGATGGTAGTGAAAAAATTATTATTAATCCAGATGAATTTCCTGATGGAACAAAGAAAAGTCAAGTTATTGAATTAAGTGAACCATATGTTGAAGCATTAATGACATTTCCAAAGGAATATACAGGAGCAGTTATGACATTATGTGAAAATAATAGAGGTATGAATAATGAATTACAATATTTAAGTAACGGACAAACATTAATGAAATGTTTAATTCCAACAGCACATTTAATTGATGATTTTGTTGGTAAATTAAAGGGAGTTACTAGAGGTTATGCATCATTAGATTATGAAGATGGAGGATATTATTTAAGTGATATTTATAAAATGGAATTATTAGTTAATGGAGAGAGTGTTGATGCATTAAGTACAGTTTTACATAAATCACAAATTGAGAAATGTGGTAGAGAATTTGTTAGTAGATTAAAAAATTTTCTTAGAATTGAACAATTTGAAGTTATAATTCAAGCAAGGGCAAATGGACGTATAATTGCAAGGGAGACAATTAAGGCAAGACGTAAGGATGTTTTAGCTAAATTACATGCAAGTGATATTTCACGTCGTAAGAAATTACTTGCAAAGCAAAAGGCAGGTAAATCACAGTTACAATCCGTGGGGAGAGTAGCAATTAAGGGTGAAGCATTTCAAGCATTTTTACGTCGTGATTAGTAAATTATTGAATGTATATTGTAGAATATAATATAATATATAGACAGACATCATGTAAATAAAGATAGAATAAAGATAAAGATAAAGATACACCCATGTGTTTTATGATTACATAATCCCATACATAAAATCCTTTCCCATAAGTGTAAACCCCACTCTTCACTGTGTAAAATATATTATTATTATTATTATTATAAACAGTATATTAATTAATTAATTAAATCATCTTCTAATTAATAAATAATCAAATTTGCCACTCAATAATAAATATAATAATGTATTCTTTACGATCTCTTCTTCGTTTTAGATACACTCCCTCTTCCTCTTCTTCTTCTTCTTCTTCTTTCACCTCTCAATTCATATATTCATCCTTTAATAATATTAATAATAATAATCGCATGCATTTACATACTTTAAATAAAGATGATCAAAATTCATCATTAAATTTATCTAAATGTAATACTTATAATTCAATTAATTCAGAAGAGGCTTATAATGATATTGATGATTCATTATCTGATTCTTCTTCAAATACTTCATTCTCAATTTCAATTTCAAATGATAATGAAAGTTTAATTCCTGAAAAAGAATCTTCATTAGAAAGTTTATTAGATTTAATTCAAATCTCAAATGATACTTTTACAAATAAATCAGAATTATTTATACCTTATCGTGGTAGAGGTTTATTTGGTGGTACAATGGCTGCTCAATCAATTTTAGCTTCTCTCTATTATTCAAATTCTTTTGAAAATACTTGGAAACCAATCTCAATTCATTGTCATTTCCTTCATGCTGCTCAACCAAATCCAAATTTATTTTATAAAGTTATACCTTTAAAATCAAGTAAAAATTATTCAACAATGGAAGTTGAATTATCTCAAAATGATCGTCTTATCTTTAAAGCAATGGTTTCTTTACAATCAATTAATTTAAAAGGTTCTGCTTCAAATATGAATGGTCAATTATTTCATAATCCAATTTCTCCAATTATTGGTAAAGATATTGATCATCCTGATAATATGTTAAGTCAAGGTGAATTATTTAAGATTTGGTCAAAGAAGGCAATGAATAAACCTCATTTACAATATTTAAAAGGTCAAAATTGTGAAGATGAAGTTATTAAATGTTATAATAGAGAACCTTTTATTTGGAAATTACCAAATGATATGTTTAATCAAGATTTAATTCCAATTGAGGAAAGAGAAAAATTAACTTCTGATAGAGTTTTAAGATATTGGATAAAATCAAAGGATAAATTGAAAAATCCTTCAATTTTCAATTATGTTGCAATTGCCTATATTTCAGATTATTTTTTTCTAAGTGCTAACATGAGACTTAATTTACATGAAATGTTCACAACTAAATTTTCAGTTTCTTTAGATCATACTATTTATTTTAATAATCAAATTGATACTTTTGAATATTTTAATTATAATATAAAAAATTTAAAAGCTGGTGAAAATAGATCAATTATGTATGGTGAAATTTTTTCATATGATGGTCAATTAGCTGCAACTGCAATTCAAGAAGGTTTATCTGTTATTTATACTGATTAAGCACTATTTTCTATTACCATACCCCTATTTACTACATACATTTTATACTATTCTTATTATTTGTTATTTGTTTTTACCTTCTTTCCTATCTCCTTTTGTTATTTTCTGGAAATTCTATACCCTTCCTTATCCTAAATTCTATATAATCTTTTCTACTACAAAAAAAAATTATTTCCATAATTACTGTATTATTAAATTATAAAGAATGTTTATAAAAAGAGAAACTATTTCTTACTTCTTCTAGATTTTTTCTTTGCATAAAAATCATCATCACTATCATCATCAGAATTTGATTTTGATTTACTCTTACTCTTGGATTTCTTCTTACTCTCATATTCTGAAAAATCTTCTGATCCTGAAACCATTGGATTTGGCTTTGATTTAGATTTAGAATTTGAACTAGATTTAGAATTTGATTTAGACTTTGATTTCTTCTTAGTTTCATAATCTGTGAAATTTTCTGATCCTGAATCAATAGGGTTAGGTTTTGATTTGCTCTTTGACTTACTCTTGGATTTTGATTTCTTAGTCTCATAATCTGTAAAATCTTCTGATCCTGATTCCATTGGATTTGGTTTACTCTTACTCTTACTCTTTGACTTTGAATTAGATTTCTTCTTGTTTTCATATTCGGAGAAATCTTCTGATCCGGAATCCATTGGATTAGGTTTAGATTTACTCTTTGTTTTAGTCTTTGTTTTTGATTTCTTACTTTCGTAATCACTCAAATCTTCAGAGCCCGATTCCATCGGATTTGGTTTAAATTTTGAACTTGTTTTCTTTTTACTTTCATATTCAGAGAAATCCTCAGATCCAGAATCCAGTGGATTTGGTTTAAATTTTGAATTCTTCTTTAATTGCTCTGCATCACTCTCGTATTCTAAAAGCATTGGTTTCTTGATATTTGGCTCATATTCATCCTCAGATTCAATTTCTTCAACAATATATTCAACATCTTTAGAGTGTTTAACTTTCTTACCAGCTTCTTCTTTTTTACCCTTTGAGGATTTTTTGGAGATTTTTTTACTCTTGCTTTTATATTTCTTATCTTCAGTTTCACTATCGGATTCACTGCTAGATTCTGAGCTACTTTCAGAATCACTTTTAGATTGATGTCTCGACTTTCTAGATTTAGACTTGGACTTTGATTTTGATTTTGATTTTGATTTTGATTTCAAACTCTTCTTCTTGCTACGTCTATAATCATCAGAATCACTTTCGGAATCAGATTCTTCCGATTCACTACTGTAATACTTACTCATCTTCTTCTTATATTTTTTATCCTCAGATTTCTTAGCACTCTTTGACTTAGATTTGGATCTAGAATTACTCTTTGAGGATCTCTTAGATTTATTATGATAATCACTATCTGAATCACTATCACTATCACTTTCCGAATCACTTTCACTTTCACTATCACTGTCACTGTCACTGTCACTATCTGAATAACGATGTTTTC
>JAJMAS010000065.1:0-46182 GCA_030565065.1 Pichia cephalocereana | reverse complement strand
AAATCGATGGTGATAGTGATTCTGAAGAGGAAAATGTAGCACCATCTGTTGATTCACCACGAATTGTTGCTGAAGTTGTTAGAAGAACACGGACTCGAACTCCTATTGTTGGTCCAACCCGTGCAGATGCCACTGATCCAAGCAAATTGAGCTATACATTACGAAAAGAGCTTATCAAAGAAGTAGAAATTGCATTCAAAAAAGTATGTCCTCACTGTTTTGCTGCTCGTTTATCACATGAAACATTTGACGGTTGTTGTAGAAGTGGTAAAGTTTTACTACCTATAGTTTATTTTAAGTACCCAGAAAATCATCGAGTTTTGGCGGTCTATCATCACAAGGATTATCAACGTTTCTCAATGCTTCTAAATAAGGTACTTTCGTTTGCTCTTGATTTAACAAAAGTTAGAACTAATGATTCTAGAAATGGTATAAAACATTTGGTTATTGGTGGTAGAATCGTTGTTGCTACAGGTGGTATTATTAGAGATGGGGATCAAGAGCATAGGTTTTCCGAAATATGGTCTTTAGGTGATGAGGAACAATCTAGAGAACGTCATCTGCAACTACTGGAATTTTTCACGGGCCGCCGTCCTCGTCATACAAATAATATAAATAACACAGAAGGATCCACAGAACAAATAGAAGATGAAAATGTTTTAAATGAGATGAATGAAAGAGCTAGAAATTACACAGAAAGTGATATGGAGACTTTAAGAATGTTTGTTTCTGTAATGCATGATGAAATAAAAAGAAAAAACTTTTATGCTAAATGTTTCAATACAGCAAAAGAACAAATAGAACAAAATCCTTCAGCTGTTCAGTATGATGCCCTTTACTATCAACAATTTGCTGGTAGAGATCGTAGAGTTTCAAGTTTACCAACAGTCCCTGAAGTTGCTTTAGGTTATAATCAAATTTCTGCAAATGATAAAATGATGTTTGTTGTTAGTGTCAAAGGAGGTGGCCTCAAATGTATTAACATTACACATCCACATTTTTTACCACTCAGGTTTCCTCTTCTTTTCTTATATGGTGAAGATGGTTGGTGTACTAATATCAAAATAGCCGACGGGAGTGATGATCTTCGTTCTACTAGAGTCAGTTTAACTGAATTTCTTTGTTACATTACGCAATATCGTTGCGATTCAACCAGCACTAATATTGAAGAATATTTAGCAAGCAATGGCATGATTTGGAATCCAATCAATCTTGGTGGTTCTGTAGTTGAAGAATTTTATGCAACAATAAGTCTCATGATTGAGCAAAACAAACTTGCATACCATAACATGCATCAGCAAACAACAAGATGGGTCAATCCAAATACCATTTTGGATACCAACGAATCATTGGATAGACAATCAACAGCATCTAACTCTCTTCCATCTAATTTTTATGGATCTAAAAAGTTTTTAAAAATGCTCTACCAGAAAAGTATAGCTCTATTTTCAGCATTGGGATCTCCTAATCTTTTCTTGACTGTAACTATGAATCCAAAACATGCAGAGAAACTATTGGAAACTCTACATGGTGCCCAAAATACATCATACCCTCGTAATGATTTAATCAGTAGAGGTTTTCAACAAATTGTTTCAGAAATTGATAAAGATATTGAAAAAATTCTTGGGATGAAGGTGACTGCAAAATCATGGATTACTGAGTTTCAAAAACGTGGTCTTCCTCATATCCACATGGCAATCCGTTGTCCTGAACTTGAAAAAGAAGATGAAAATGGTGATACGGTAATTGATTATGAAAAATTAGATCTTATTGTCAAAAGATGTCCACCTGATTGTCCTGATACTGCTCTCTTGGTTAAAAGTTTAATGACACATGTTTGCAAGAAAGATCGTTGCGGAAGTAGAGGTCACAATTCCCGTGCTTGTAGAAAAGGCCAATTTCCTAGAAAAGCTACCGATTCATTCACTGTGTCTGGTGCTGGAAGAATTATACCACCTGGTGGTGACGGTGATGAAAATATTGTTTCTTATAATCCAATTTTGTTGTCAAAATATAAATGTCATGTAAATTTGGATGCTGTTGGTACATCAGCGGTTGTTCAATATCTATTCAAATATATGAGCAAATGCATCGACCGTATAAATTTCAGAAGAACTGATGGGGAAGTTCAAGTTGCCAATGATGATGATCAAAATCAACCTGTGGATGAGATTGGAGAACATATTCAAACTAGATATGTGAGTGGTTCTGAAGCTGCTTATTTGCTTTCAGCCCTCCATATGAGTGGTATGAAGCCAGCCGTTGTTACTCTGCATTTACATACTGAAGCTGGTTTTTCCATTAGTTATGATACGAGAAATCATAATTCAGTTGAAGATATGATTGATAGACAAGAAAGTAATGAATCAAAAACAAGCATGTTGCTAGGATTTTTCCGTTTGAATGAGCGGATTGAAGTATATGTCAATTACATGGAACGTGATACTGAGGATGAAGATTTTGATACCTCGGATTATCAACATTATGATGCTAAGTTTCTTTATAAGAATTTCAATAAGATAACCTTAGATAAATTAAAGGAAGGATTACTTTATAAAAATGCAATTAAACTGTTTAGATAGGATACTGGAAAAAATGAGTGGATGGCAAGAGTGAAAAACTCTGGAACTTTATCATATGTCCCATCCGTTTCTTGTTTTTCAAAAGACAAAGATAGATACTTTATATCTTTACTTTTAGATGTTGTTGAAAGTTCAAAATGTTTTGATGATTTAAAATGTGACCTTGACTCATACGATGCTGCTTGCCGCCAAAAAGGTTTGATTGGAAATGATTATGAGTATGTCAGATGTTTAGAAACTATGGGACAAACACCAGACATTTGTAGACTTTTTGTTAATATGTTACTAACGGGTAGTCATATAATTGATCCGTCGAAGTTTATAACGGATGCTTTTGAAATTTTAACTCAGGATTTGCTTCTCAAACATTCAACTTTGTATGGTATATCTTTGTCTGAGAATCAAAGTGTTTCCCATTTAGATGATTCTACTCAACTACGTGCGTATCTCCTTAAGGTGTTTAGTGATTTGAACAGGGATAGAGATTTTGGGGAATTGCATTTTAATGAAGAAGATACAATGTTGGCTTCTGAATTTGTGGCACCAGAACTTTTACCTGGGCAGTTTGATGATGGTATTTCTCCCGATTTCTTTAGGGCAACCGATGCTGATGTTTCGGAAATTGATCTTGCAATCTCAAGGCTCACTGTCACTCAAAGGTCACATTTTGATAAAATTTGTGATAGAGTTTTGAACCATGATCCCACTGCAAAAACATTTTCTTTTTGGATGCTCCTGCTGGAAGTGGTAAGACTTTTGTAACCAACTTGATGATCAAGTATTTGAGAGGAAAGAAACAAAAGTTGGTTCTTGCTGTTGCGTCTACTGGTATTGCAGCATTGTTGTTGGATAAGGGGGTGACTGCTCATAAAATGTTTGTTTTGCCTCTGGTTGAAGAAAGAAGTTGTGAACCATCACCAACTGTTGTTTGCCAGCCGACACTTATTCAAAGAAACATTATTAGAGATTGCGATGTTATTTTTTGGGATGAAATTACTATGACTCCTAACTCTATCATCAGTGCTGTGGATAATTTATTACGTTCTGAGAAAAAATGTGATATGCCGTTTGGTGGATGTGTTGTTGTTCTATCTGGTGATTTCCGTCAGTGTCTTCCGGTTGTTACGAAGAATCCTACTCTCCGGGAAGTTTTTCAAAGGTGTGTTTTGTGTTCTTTGTTTGCCGATGATATTCAATTTTTGAAGCTTACTGAAAATATGAGAATTTTATCTACATGCCCCATTGAGGAGCATGAAGCTAGACAAGCTATTGCTAGAAAACTCTTAGATTTAGGTAGTGGTTTCAATATTGCTCATGGTGACGGGTTTGAAAATCTTTTGGATCTTGGTATTAATGAAGATCAATTTTTTAAACTAAGTGAAGGAAAGAATTTTTTAGAAGATATTTATCCTAATAATCAACTAAAGTTTGCCAAACATTTGAATCAGCCTGAAAAATTGCAAGCTTTAATGGATTTGTATGCCTCTTCTTCGATCTTGGCTCCTAGAAATTGTGATGTCAACAAAATCAATAAAATGATGCTAAATAGATTACCAGGAAGTGTTATCTCGACAGAAGCTGTTCTAACTATTAAATCAGGTGGTATCAATTCGTTGAATGAGTTTACTGAATCTTGGAGAGGTAGAATGATTACGCACCAGAAGACTGGTATGCCAGATCATGTTCTTAAATTGAAGAAAGGTTGTGTTGTGATGTTGCTTAGAAATATGGATGCTGAAAGAGGTTTGGTTAATGGTACACGTATGATTGTTACTGAAATTCATACAGGTGGTGCTGGTAAATGGCTAAAATGTATTATTCTTAATGGTGAACATGTTGGCCAAGTTGTACAACTTCCTCGTATTAATTTCGATCATACTCCTGATGAGGATATTCCATTTGAATTCACAAGAAAACAGTTTCCAGTCAAAGTCTGTTTTGCAATGACGATTATGAAATCGCAAGGGCAAACATTTTCAGGAAAGGTTGGCATAACTCTTCCTAAGGATGTTTTCAGCCACGGTCAGTTGTATGTGGCATTGTCTAGGTGTACAAATTTAGTCAATTTAAGGTTTTGTTACGATACAAGAGCTAATCACAACCATACAGAGGTTCGGAATATGGTGTCTAGAGATATAACAGAACGTCTTTCTAATGTATAACTTCTTATTATTAATTATTTTACTTGTGTATAGTTTTAAAGTATTTTTTCACTAATCTCAATTTTATAAACATTTAGCTGGTCTACAAAAAAGGCGTATAGCGTATTATAAGTAGGGATAAACATTTCCCGAAGGGAAATTTTGTCCACCACCCCATACGCTTAAATTAATTATTTTATACTTATTTTATACTTATTATTTATCAAGAATTATTATTACAAATTAATCACTACCTTGTTTACGACAAATAAATATTAACCTATAATTATAAAGAATTACGTCTTGTCGAAAATCAAGGTATTCCGGAAATTATATTGCTAAGCTTATGAAATTTTCATGACGCTCTATAAAATTCCGAGTTTTTTAGTTGACAAATACTTGATTTGATTAAAATTATTATTATTATTTACATTATACACATAAAACTAACAAGAGAAAAAACTAAATGATATAAAACTGTATATATAATAGATCCCTCATTAATGTTCCACCTTTACCCTTTTATTCATTGAATCATCATTAGGTGCATTACGTTTTTCTGACTTTGAATTTGAGCTATTTAAATTTAAATTTGAAATATCATTGGTATTATTAATATTCTTAAATCTTTCTTCATATTCTGAAATGATTAAACTTTTCTTCTTATCGAGTTGTTCAAGTTCTGCAATTCTAGTCTTATATAATTCGTTAACTAATTCAAGTTCATTATTTCTTGTACGTAATCTCTCATTTTCTTCTTGTAAATTATTATTACTATTATTGTTATTAGAATCAGAATTGTATATCACATTGGAGATGCCTGGTAAATTCTTTAATGAAGGTAATGTATTTTGTTGTAATGAAGAAATTGAATGTTGATTACTTGTAACATAATGATTTTCTTGTTGCTGAATTTGATGTTGAATTTGATGTTGATTATTTATTTGACCTGATAAAAGTGGACTTGTAAAAGATTTAATTGGAGGTAATGAAGTTTCTGTTGATTGTCGTGATTCATTATTTTGATCATTATTATCTGTATTATAATTTTCAGATTCATTATTGGGCGTTAAAATATTGTGTAAATGAATTGGTTCTGATTTAACTTTAGTTTCAATTGATTCATTTTGTTGACGTAAATCAATTGGTAATAATTTATTATCATTATTAAACATAGGTTTTGATAATGGTGTAACATTAGGAGAATTTAATCTCATTCCTGGTATAAAATCATTATTATTTTTACAATTTGGATTAGTATTTGAATTTGAAGTTGTGTTTGAAGTTGCATTTGTACCTGTATTTGTAGTTGAGTTAACATTATTAGACATTTTATTTGAAGCAGTTTGACTTAAAATTTCCAATGCACCAGCCGCATTTAATACTGCATCTCTATTTAAATTACCATTACTATTATTATTAGCATTACCATTTTTAGATGATGATCTCTCAGATGATTGTGATTGAGTTGGAGTTGCATTTAATTTTGGTGGAGTGGTTGTTGCTAATAATAGAGGAGATGTAATTCTATTCAGATCAGATACAAAATGAGTTGGAGTTGATGAAGGATAATGTAATGATTGAATATTTGGGCCTTGAACATGACCTTGAATGTGACCATGAGCTTGTGATTTATTTAACCATGAATTATTTGTTGAATAATTATTTACCATTGAGTTTTGTTGTCCACTTCTTGGTAATAAAGGTAATAAACTTGGAGAAGTTAAATTATTAATCGATAAAGTTGAATTTGAATCCAATTTTTGCTTTGGAATTTTAGAATTAATTGAATTCAATGATTGCTGAAGTTTATTAGAATCCTTTGAATCTAATTTTGAATATTTTTTACCTTTACCCTTTGTTGGTGGTGTATTATTGTTTATATTGTTGATACTATTACTATTTGGAGAACCATTCATAGTATTTGAGCTTGGCTTATATTGTTTTGGTAAAAATTTTGTTGAAATTTTATTATTTAAATTCAAATTAGCATTATTAGCATTATTTGCATTATTATTATTAAAATTACCATTATTAAGTGAATGAATACTTGAATTTGGAATACCATTTGAATCTTTAGCCTTTAATTCTGGAGTATTTGGAGAAGATTTATTATTATGTTTAACTCTATTTCTTGATTTGATAACATCACTTTTCAAAGATATTGGTCTTGGACGACCATGCAGTTTTAAAAATAAACCACAAGCATTACATAAAACTTGACCAGTTTCATCTCTTCTCCAAAGTGGAGTTGTTTGAGTTTTACAATTTTTACAAGTTGGAGTTGTCATATTTTGCTTTGTTGTAATTGAACCATTTGATTGAGTTGTTGTTGTTGTCTTTGCATTTGGTACAATATGATCTAAATCTTTCTTTGAATTTTCATCATCATCAGTGTTATTACTAGAATTAAGATTGTTGTTATTAATAGTGTTTTTGTTATTATTATTATTGTTGTTGATGATATCAATATTACTATCAGATTTTGAATGTTGTTGAATAGCTGATGATAATGGAGTATTATTTGTAGTAGGATTTGGATTAGTAGTAGTTGATAAAGGTATATTTGAATGAGTAATAGGATTTGAAATTGGATGATTAAGGGATGAATTTGATAACGGAGTTGGAAGTGGGAAGTGATTTGTTAAAGTTGTAGTAGTGGTATTATTTGAGATAATGTTTTTATTGTTATTATTATTATTAATAATATTGTTGTTGTTGATATTTTGATTTAAGATTTTTGAAGAGTTTGAAAGATTACTAGAAGAGTTAGTAGGTGAGATTATAGTAGATGATTGATTTGATAAAGGTTGTAAAGCAGCATGTAAATTATTAACAACAACAGAAGAAGCATTATTAAGTGGATTAATTGATAAGGGACTCATATTTCTATTTTGATCAGATATATTGTCCGCCATAGCCATCTTGTATATGAATATATGAAAGAGAGATATATATAAGATAGATTAGAGGAGATGGTAGTAATACAAGAAAGATTAAAAGATAAAAAGACTATAATCGTACCCAAAAGATAAAAAAGATAAAAGATAAAAAAAAACCCAGTAAAAATTAATGAAAATGGAAATGAAAAATTTAGTGAAATGAAAAATAGCTAGCTATCTAATCAATAATGGTCGAGGAAACCAGAAAAATTAGAAAAATTAGAAAAAAAATGGATGATAGACTCTCAGTCTGTAAAGAGTTTGTAGACTGTTGGCTTATTATTTTTTTATTATTATGGATTACGTAATGTTTTATTACAATTATTACTATTATTACTGTGCCGTGGAGTTTATTATTAGTAATAATACTATTGGTGTACAGATTATGCTAACTTAAAAAAAATGTATAGGGATGGTATGATAATATTAATAATAATAATAGTAATATCCGGATATTACGGGATTTAATATGTTTTTAGAGATAGTGATGATGATGATGGTATTCTTATCAAAGGCATAAATATAATATTATCAAGATAAGACTGGATAAGAATAGATAAGAATTGATAAGACTTACTATCAGTAAAGATAAACTATTAATAGGTATTAAACCCCTCCTTGTTATGGAAACTGTCAGTCATGCTGCTTAAGATTAAGGCTTATCACTAAGTAACTGACTTTATCAACAAATTAGTGATTACGTAATGCTTTTTGATAACGTCAAAAATTTAAAAATTTGAAAAAAAAATTTTTTTCTTCTTTGATTTTCTTTTTTTGATTTTCTTTTCGTAACTCCTTCCCAAAATGGAAATCTCTAAAAGGGGAAAAAAAACAAGGCAACATGAAAAATTCAAATCGAAGGATGCAAAAGGGGCAACTTACCAAAAGTTTCCCAATTAGGCAGTTGAAACAATTACCTTGAATATCATCAATTTTCTTGTATTTAAACAGTACATTTGCCCTTCATCTCAATATTTATTTTATTGCCTTCCATTCACTACTTCTTTCTTTTTTTTCTTTTTGTTTTATTTAACTTCTTTCCACTCTCTTTCCTTTATCAACCAGCTTTCTTTCTTACCCAAATAAAGCTATTCTTCTTTGCTTGTAATATCTTACTTGTATTCTTTACTTAATCGTATTTTTCATAAAATTATTATAAAAAAAATGGTTTCAATTAATAATTTAATTCAATCAACTATCCTTTTAGGTACTTTAGTTAATGCAGATGAAGCACCTGTCAATACTGATAGTTCTAAAAAATCAGTTGCAAGAGCTCATCTTGATAAAGGTTTAGTTAAAGGTATCATTGAATTTACTTCTAATGATGAAGGTTCTGTTAATGTTCATTTAGATGTTACTGGTTTACCTCCAAATAAAGGTCCTTTCCAATATCATATTTATGATTCAAAAGTTTCTTCTTCTGGTAATTGTGAAGATGCTGGTGAAACTTTAAATCCTTATAATGCTGATAATACAGTTTGTGATGAATTTGATAATGATTCTTTATGTAAAGTTGGTGATTTATCTGGTAAACATGGTTTTATTAATACTACATGTTTTGAAACTCAATATATTGATTCTTATCTTTCATTAAATTCTAAAAATTCTGCTTATGTTGGTGGTAAATCTTTAGTTATTACTGATTCAGAAAATAATAGAATTTCTTGTGGTAATATTAAACTTAAGAGAAAGAGTAAATTAACTAGAGAATTATCAAATGAAGAATCTGAAATTATTGATGCTATACCAGTTTCAAAAAATGTTTCAACTAATTCAACTAATTTCGATACTGAAGAAGATGAAACTACTTATGATTCAGGTGCAAATGCTATCATTGCATCAGGTATGTTTGCTGTTTTTGCAGTTGGTTTATCCGCTTTAATTTAAGTTTATTAATCTTAATTTAATAAATCTAGAAAAAAAAACTTACTAAAAAATAAAAAATATTTGATTGATTTAATTTGATCAGGACACCATGTGGTATATATTGTATTAATGTTTAGAAATATTTGTATTGTGTATTACTAGTTTTATATAGAGATAACAACACTTGATATATTGCTTATATCAATTATCAAAAAGATTTCAAAAGTAACTTATTCGATGATGTCACATTAAGGCGGATGGAAAAAGTGGCACATTCAATTTTTAAGAATTTCTTAGAATCCAAGATGACATGCATAATTCTGCAAATTTATACACTTTTTTACCTGTCCTTTATTATTTATCTTTCCGTTTTTACTACTCTTTTCTTTTCCTAAACAACAACTTTTTGACAAAAATGACGATTTATGTGGCATCATTGTATGTATAAAGCATAATTGACTTTGAAAGAGTTCAATAAATCATTTTTTTAACAGTTTTTACTAACATTTTAAACATCTTAAACGTTTTACTCAATTAATATAGATTCTTACCATACACTGTCCAATTTGAGTTATTGAACATCGGATCAGCAGATTTTGCAACCGATGAAACATTAGCAGATTATTTTGAACCAATTAAGGCAGATAAACAATCTGAAATCAATGAAACTAACCCAACATTATTAAAAAGTCATGAAAATGAAGATAATAATGATGTTTCAATTATTGAATATTTATCCAACGATGTATCTAAATCTAATTTATCAGTTAATCAAATAAATGATAATATGAATATAAGTAATATTAATCATGATGATATTGATGATTTAGATTCAATTGCTTCAACTGAGAGTGATACTTATTATGATGAAAAGTTAACTAAAACTCATTCATTACAACATCATCAAAATCATCATCATCCACATCCACATTTTCATCATCATAATTCAAATGCCGATTCACATTCTCATTCAAGTTCTCATCTACAATCTCAATATTCCCATATTTTGGGATCCACTAATGAAGAATCAATCTCTGTAGAGGATTTCTTCTTTAACAACCCTAATAAGGCTACAATGCCATTGAGTAATACAACATCATTAGATGATGTTAATTTATTATCCAAGGCAGTCCAATCATCATATCAAGAAAAACTTGAAGGTAAAACTACTGAGCATTCTCCATTAAATGAATCATTTAGAAGTATTTCAAGTAATTCACCAGTTAGTTTAAATTCTTCAACAATTGTTAAACCTAAATCAATTATTAAAACTACAGAATCTCAACAAACTTTAGTCACTGATATCTACAAAGGTGCAACTCAACCAAAATTATCAAGTATGAGAATTAGAAGAAGTTTTAATAATCCAAGTAATTTAAGAAATTTGAAAACTTCAAGTATGATTACACTTGATGATAAATTGAATAATTTATCAAATAAAAATAAAAATGATAATGTTGAACATGATGATATTGAACATGCAGTGGAGGATGATACAAATGATGATATCCATGTTTCAAATTCAAGAGAATATCAACCTGATCGTATTTCTGAAGATTTTACAAAACTGATGAACAGTGAAGAAGGTGGTGTTTATGGTATATCAAGTGATTGTGATAAAGTTGTACCTTTTGGTGGATTTTCAAGACCTCATAAATTTTCAACTGATAAGGATTCATTATTTCGTAATGCTAAATGGGAAATTGTTGATTTCAAGAAAGGTAATATGAGTTTAATAAATAGTGTTCAGTTAGCTCAAAAGAATGGAGTTGAAAATTTCAAATGGATTGGTACAACATCAGTTGCATCAGATATTATTCCAAATGATATTAAAGAAAATATCTCAAATGAATTAAAAGATAATTATGATTCAGAAGTTGTATTCCTTGATGATGAAATTTTCCAAGGTCATTATAAATCATTTTGTAAACAAATTTTATGGCCAATATTTCATTATCAAATTCCTGATAATCCAAATTCCAATGCATTTGAAAATAAGTCTTGGAAATATTATGAAATGGCAAATCAAATTTTTGCAGATAAAATTGCAAAAGATTATAAAGATGGTGATACAATTTGGATTCATGATTATCATTTAATGCTATTACCTTCAATGTTAAGAAAATTAATTCCACATGCAAAAATCGGATTTTTCTTACATATTAGTTTCCCATCAAGTGAAGTTTTCCGTTGTTTAGCTCAACGTAAAAAGATTTTGGAAGGTATGTTAGGTGCAGATTGTATAACATTTCAAAATGAGGAATATATGGCACATTTCTTACAATGCTCAAATAGATTATTATTAGCTGATTTTAATGAATGTGGTGTTTTCTATAAAGATCATTTAACTGTTGTTTCATATAATCCAATTGGTTTGGATTTCAATGAATTAAATAACCAATTACAATCAAGTATTGTTGCTAATTGGAAAAGTTTAATTTCAAAAAGATGGTCCAATAAAAAACTGATCGTTAGTAGAGATAAAATTGATAGAATTAGAGGATTAAAGGAAAAACTACTAGCATATGAAAGATTTTTAAATGATCATCCTGAATATATTAGTGATACAATACTAATTTTAATTTGTATTAATGGAGGTACAACCGACGAAGAATACAAAAATGAAGTTCTATCAATTGTTGAAAGGATTAATTCTAGAACTAAAAATATATCAACTGATCAACCGATTATTTTATTGAATAGAGATATTGAATTTGAACAGTATATTGCATTATTAGCAAAGGCTAATTTATTCATTGTTTCAACACTAAGAGAGGGTATGAATTTAACATGTCATGAATATATTTGTGCCACACAAAAATTACATTCACCTTTAGTTTTAAGTGAATTTGTTGGATCTGCATTTGTTTTAAATAATGGTCCATTAATTTCCAATCCTTATAATATTAAACAAGTTGCACAACAAATTTATGATTGTCTTAATATGAATGAATCTGAAAAAACTGAAAGATGGAGTAATACATTTCAAGATGTTTTGAAAAATGATTCTAAAACATGGGTTAAAAAATGCCTTGAAGATATCAATTTAGCATATGAAAATTTGAATTTTGCTCAAACTTTTACAATTTTGGAACCTTTGACGAAGGAAAAATATGATAATGGTTTCATAAATGAAAATGAAGATGGTAAAAAACTTTATATTTTGAATTTAGATGATATAACTGCTAATTTAGAGATTCATGGTCAAGTTATTAAATCATTACAACAACAATTAATTGATAAAACCTTATACAAATTATCATCTGATCCAAACAATGATGTTTTCATATTCTCATTATTTCAAAGAAGTGAGTTATTAAGAATGTATAGACGATTACCAGCAGTTGGTCTTATTGCTGAAAATGGTGGATTAATCAAATTACCTAGATCAAATAAATGGTTTACAGTTATTGAAGAATCAGAAAAGGAATGGATACCATCAGTTGTTGAAATTCTTAATTCATTTTGTGAAAGATTGCCAGGATCATATATTGAAGTTGAGGAATGTACTGTTATTTTCCATACTGATAATTCAGCTAATATTGATAAAGATTATAGAAATGGATTAATTGGAGATTTAATTACACATATTAATGAACTGTTTAGTAAAGATTATAATATTCATGCAAGTATTTCTAAGGGATTATTAGTTATTAAGGAAATGAATCTCATTAATAAATCTTTAGTATGCATTTCACAACAAACTATTAATAATGAAAACATTAAACAATTACAATTGAGTGAATCATTTACATCATCAACAACACCAGTTTTTCAAACAACAATAGATAGATCTAATTCATCATCACATGTTTCATCACCTATATTAACTGGTATTCCAATGCAAATTGCAACTTCAACCAGTAGTCTTAATCTGGATAGTATAATGTCATCATTAACACCATTAAGTGAAAGTTATAAACCTTACAAACATTTTTTTATCGCAGGTTCAAATACACGTATTGATGAAGAATTATATACATTTTTCAACAACTTAGTGGAAAATAATGATTCTATTAATTGTGATGTTATATCAGTTTGTGTTGGAAAATCAGGTAAACAAAGAATTTCAGCAAAATATTCATTAAAGGGTATTAATAACCTCATGACTTTATTAGATTAGATATTTTAGATAGGTGTTTTTTATAGTTTTTCTTCTTTAGATTATTAATTTATTAGAAATGAATAATTAATTATACAACTGGGAATTTATACAGATATTCTTCTTTATTCCCATAATATGAAAACAGTTTTATCTTCTTCTTCTCTTTGGATTTTCATTGTTATGACTATTATAGTTATTTTTAGATCTTGATGGACGTTCCTGAGGATATCCATAATTGATATTATAATCAACTAGATCATAACCATTCATTTGAGTTTCATCGTAATAAGAATGTCTATAATAATCATTGCTATTATTACCAATTCTTCCATTTGGATCATAATGTTGATCATGATAATATTGTTTTGAATATTGATTTTGTTGATTTTTTTTCGAATATTTATTACCCCTTCTCATTTGTGATTGTTGAGCTTGAAGTGAACGTTGTTGAGTTTGTGAAGGTTTATACATTTGTCGCTTTTGTTCTAGTTCCCATTTCGATAATTTATTATTTGAATTGGAATTGTTATCATTTGATTTACTTGACGACATTTGTTCAGAATGTGGTTTTGGACCTGTTGGTAAATCATATTTAATATTATTGTTGATATTACTATCTTGATTATTAGTGAATGTACACATATCGTATAATTTATTCATTTCATCAAGTGAAGGTTTATCATCAATTGGATTATAAGATGGTAATGTATTGAAAATATTTTGAAATTCAGATATTGAGATTTTATTATCAATTCTTTCAACTTCCCATAAAGTTTCCTTTCCACGTTTTTGTCTTTCTCTATCAGCTTCAATCCTTTGCATAATTAAAGAATGTGATAATGAGAGAACATGTTTTGGAGGTGCTGAGGAAGGTTTCGAAGATGAATCTTGTAATGAATTAAGTGATTTTAATGGAGTTTTTGAAGGTGTTTTTAATGGAGTTTTAGATGGTGTCTTTGAAGGTGTCTTTGAAGATTTATCATCATTGTTTGAGTTTAGTTTTTGATTTATTTCAAATTCTTTAATATGGAAAGGATCATCTGACATATTAAGTAACATACTCTCATATTGACTCTGTTTTCTTTTAGATATGATAAAATTCCAAGATTCCGTTAAGCCTTGATTAATCTTTTCAGGTATATAATTTGATTCTAATTGGGAAGAATTTTCATTTTTATCTTTATTATTATTAGTTTCATTATTTATATAGTCATCCACATGACTAGATTTAGTTGGATTTATATTATTATTTGTATATATTAAAGATTCATCAAACATTTTACCATTTTTAATATTTTCAATATCATCATTGGATAATTGATAATTCTCATATTGTGATATAAAATCATCTAATTTTTCCAAATTAAATAATTTTGATATATGAATTAAAATTTTATAACAAAATGGTAAATTGGATAAAGTTCTTATATCAGAGAACTTATTGATTTTATCATTAATATCATCATTATTATTAAAGTTTGGAGTTTCAGGTAAAATTTGTTGTAAAATTTTGGGTAAATCCATAATTATTAGGAAAACATAATTATAAATAATATCATTATTTTTATATTTTGGATCTTTAACAATTAAATATAGGAAATCTTCAATAAATTGAAATATATTAAGTCTTGTATTTATATCAACATTTGGTAAAACTGTTAATAAAGTTGGATATAAATCTTCTTGAGATACATAATTTCGTATTAGGAAAGAACAGATATCTAAAGATGCCTGTTTTGAAGAGGGTAAATATTTAAGCAGATTATTCAACTGCATCTGTAATTCAAACGAGTCCATTGTCTATGATATCTATTTACTTACTGCTGTGTATGTTCTCTAGTATACTATCTATACCCTGTATACTCGTCTCTACCAAACCTTAAAGTATTGAATAATCATGTAGTAGTAGTAGTAGTAGTAGTTACCTTGAGCAAAAATTAAGGTGCACAGATTTAGTGAATTTTTTTTGAAAGTGAAAAATTTTGAATGGAAGAAGACATGTCCAGGGGAAGGAATTAGGTTTTCTTTGAACTTTTTTATACTGGAGTATACACTGCAATGGCTAATAAAGGTAAGGGTAAAGGTGGTAAGAATAGAAGAAGAGGAAAGAATGAGAATTTCTCTAAGAGAGAATTGATTTTAAGAGAGGAAGATCAAGAATATGCTCAAATTACTAAAATGTTAGGTAATGGTAGAGTTCAAGCTTCATGTTTTGATGGTAATGTCAGAATTGCTCATATTAGAGGTAAATTAAGAAAGAAAGTTTGGATGTCCCAAGGTGATATTATTTTAGTTGCTTTAAGAGATTTCCAAGATGAACAATGTGATGTTGTTCATAAATATAATGCAGATGAAGCAAGACAATTAGTTTCATTAGGTGAATTACCTGAATCTGCTAAAATTAATCAAACTGATACTTTTGGTGGTGATGAAGAAGAGGATATGAATTTTGAATTCGGTGCTGATTCTGATGATGATGATGATGAAGCAAGTGATTTAGATATTGATGATATTTAATGGTTTAAATTTTATCACATTATTATTCAATTACGATTAATACTTTAACTTCAATTACAAATACAAACAGGCTTTCTTAGATTTTTATTTAATTCATTTTAATCTCATTCTTTGCACGAACACATTTCTTTTCTCTGTAAATCATTTTCGTATATTACTTTATTTTATAAATTAAAATAATAAATATCTAATAATAAAAATAAAATAATATAAAATATAAATTATTAATAATTAATATAATTAATCAAATAAATTTACTGAATAGGTCCATTTTTATATCTTTAAATTTCAAAACTGTCCGATCTTCTACCGTTATTCAAACGATTTGTCTCTAAATCACCATATTCAGGTCTAGAATTCTCCATTGATTTTCTGAATTGATATGCTGAAAATTCACTATTTAATGGAATATCATTTAATCCTTCACTATTATTTGAAAATAATTGTTGATTTTCAGTATCTGGATTATGTCTTGAAATATCTAATAAATAAACTCCACTGAAAATAATCAAAAATCCTGATAATAATGAAATAACATCAACTGTTGATGTAGTGTTGAAACCTCCAAATAAAATAAATGATGCACATAATGTCGCAGTTGTGAATGTAACATAATATAATGGATTAACAATTGATGTATCAAATTGTGCTAATGCTTTATTAAAATAATTCATTTGTGTTAAAATACAAACAACAACAGTTACAATGAAAATATATGTCGATGGATGACTAAATTGATTATTACCACTCAAAGTTAATTTTAATGCAATACCAAAAGCTTTAATTGCACAAACAGAGATAGATCCAACAGCTGAACAGATTGAAATATAAATCATTGGATGTTTTGAACCAAATTTTGGTGCAATTTTCAAAATCATGAAAATAGAGAATGATCCAACAATAAATAAATAAGCTAAAAATGCTGGTCTTCCAGCATATTGTAGAATTTCATCAACTGTTGTAATTTCTTTATCTTGTGGTGCATGTAAAACAATTATAATTGATCCTAATAAACAAATTGCACATCCAAGTTTACCTAAAACTCCTAAAGTTTCTCTAAGGAAAATTGATGCTAAAACTGCCCCAATAATAACAGATAATGCACCTAATGGTGTAACTAAAATTGGAGGTGCAAATGTATAAGCTGCAAAATTAGCAATTTCTCCAATTGCCATCATTGTTGTACCAATTATCCAAACTGGATTACTTAAATATGATAATGATTCACCTCTTGAACCATCCTTCAATAATCCGATTTTCGTCAACACAAATGATGAACCAATGGCAAATGATGAACTTATAGCCAAAAACAATCCAATATACTTATCCTCCATTCTAAGTGTCCTTAACCAACCTACAAGAAATATTCTTAAAATAGATCATGAAAGATGTCAACACCTCACAGTAAGAGCATGAATTGCGGAACAATATCAAAATTCACAAGCCACTTTTTCTGAAAAAAATTTAATGCGCATGAAATTATGCATCAAAATGATTTTTTTTAGGTTTCACTTTTCATGTAAAGTTTTCTGACTTTTGGTACTTATTTTAAATACATTTATTAGGGGCTTATCGTCTGTTATTGAATCTCAAATAAGTGTAACATTACAGTGATATAATTATACATTTGAAGCTACTCTTTGTTTGGTCGAGAAATTGGTAAAATGGAGAACAAAAATGTTGATGAACACCTTAAACAACTGAAGGAGAAGGTCTTGTCATTGAAAAAACTTTCAAATGATGATCAAAAGGACGAATTGTTGAAAATTTTTGATGAAATATATAAATCCACTACTGAATCTTCAGTTTCAATGCAATATCGTACCTTTGCCTGTGATACTTTATCCATTTGGATATCTAGATTTTTACAGTTAGATTCAAAAAATTCAGGTTATAGAGAAGAGTTTAAACCATTACTCAGTAAGGAGAAAGCAGATGTCATTTTCCATTATGCTATTGATTTTTGGAATGATTCAGGTGCAGCTCTTGGAAATGCTCTTAAGGAATTATTTGTTAAAATGTTGTCCTACTTGAATGTTGTTCTCGATAGTGATGCTAAGGATAAAATTTTCACTTCCTGGTTAGAGACTTCATTAGAAATGCCTTATACTATGAGAGCTCTCTATTTTATGATTGAACATTTACATAAATATGTTAAGCCAAATGATTTCATTTTACAAAAGAAACCAAATTTTATTTCTGATTGTCTTGATAACATATGGTCAAGAGTTCTAGGAAGTGTTATAGGTAAGAATGTTTTTCTCGTTCTTAGATATGTTTATACTACAGATTCAGAGGATGAATGGATGGAATTATGGCAATGTCAAGTAATGCAAAGTTTACAAAATGAAAGTTTAAGAAAAGGAGTAGAGAGCTATTTATTACCAAATTTATTCCAAGTTTCAAAATCTTGTACTATTAAGTTTATTAAAGAAATTATTAAACAAAATGACACTTCTATTTTATTATCAACTTTGAAAGTGGCACAGGATAATGCTATTTTAATTGAACCTTTCCTTGAAATTGATCCTTCAACTAATCGCCCATTAATCGATATAAAGCAAATCCAAAATTTATTACAAGTTAACAATGCATCTTATAGAATTTCCGCTATTCAATTACTCGTCTTGTCTCCAAAATTATCAAAAGCAATTCCTACATTCACTTATCAAACCATTATAAAATCTTTAGATATGGTTTTCACTGATGGTAGTTTAGAAACAAGAAATGAAATTTTCTCTTGCTTCAAGAGATTTATCTCAAGAATTAAAGATTCTACATACGCTTTACATAGAGATGCTCAAAGTTTAACAAAGAAAAACTATGAAAAATTCCAAGCAGAAATCAAGGATAAACTCAATTCCGTTGAAGAAAGCAAACTTTTTTTCCAATATTTATTAAACTATATCAAACATAACCTCACATCAAACTCTTCTTATTTGAGAAAAGAAATGGCATTTAAACTATTAATTGTACTGATTAAATCAGGGTTAGACTCTAGAGTTAATAGAAGATACTTGGAGAAATCAAAAGTTGATTTTGTTTATAGTTTGGATATTTATTCAGATTCATTATTAAGATTGATTATTGATAATATTATGGACAATTATGATGACATCAGAACGTTTGCTTCAGAGATTATTGCGATCTCACCATTCAAGGCAACTGATCATGTTGATATGCATTTGTTAGAAAATAGGGCATTGACTATGTTATGCGATATTAAGGGTAAAGAAGTTGATTCAGGTGCTAGATTTTTTCAGTTTGTTTTCAATTATTATCAAAATGAAAACGATTTAGAGAAATGTGATCAAATAGTGAAATTGTTATTGAAGAGATTGGATGATTCTTTGAACATGGCCAAGAAAGATATCACAGCTGCTTGTATTAACTATAGTAATCAAGGTTATTTTGCAGCTTTTAAATTCATCTTTGAAATCATGGACTTTGAAAAAAGTTCAAATATTTTAAAAGAAAATGATTTGTTCACCAGTTTGATTTCAAAATCAATCGAAATTTGGAATATTGTTCAAAAAATACTTCAACACGATTCACCAGAAGGTATATTATTAGAAGAATTCCAGAATAAATATACTTCTGAATTAGAAGCTGAATATGGTAAAGCAACACAAGTTATTTTGAGTTATGCATGGAGAAGTGTCAAAGAATCATCAAATATGGTAGATGTGATGTTGAGATTCAAACTATCACCTATTACATCTGAAAACATTCTTACAATTGGTCCGTTGTTATTGGAACAATTAGCAACTATTAGACATAGAGGTGCATTTTCGTCTGTTTATATAACTTTTATTTCATGTTGTTCAGTATGTACATCAAGAAAGGATTTACAAGACACTCCTAAACAGTGGTTAGATGAAAATTTAAAATTAATTCAAGCTAGATCTAAATATATTACACGTAGATCTGCTGGTATTCCATTCTTATTAACAGCTATTCTTATAAGTAATAAGGAATTAGTCGGTTCAACATTTAAAAAATTAATAGAGATTGCTCAATTACCAGTCGAGGAGCTGAATGCTGATATGAATAATATAAACTTACCTCAAGTTAATGCTATTAATTGTATCAAGACCATTTTCACTGATGCATCACTTTCCAAAGAATCTATTTATCATGTCGATGAAGCATTTGTCCTAACATTAAACTCATTTGCATCTCCACATTGGTCAATTAGAAACTGTGCGGTTATGTTGTTCACTGCATTACAAAATCGTTTATTCAGTAGTAAGAAAGTTAAAGCTAACTATTTGACAAGTTACCCAGCTAGATTGTTTTTTGAAAAATTTGAATCAATTAGAGACTTATTCTTAAATGCATTAAATGATTCCGTTACTAGTGGATTAAAGGATCAAAGTGAAATTGAAAAAGTTTTCCCAATTTTGACAATCATGTGTAGATTAGAACCAACACCTGGCTACAATGGTCTTGATGAATTCATTCCTGTTATTACTAAAATTTTAGAAAATAGAATTTGGAAAGTTAGAGAAATGGCTGCCAGAAGTTTGCCATCATTGATTGATAGTAGTGTTAACTTTGAAAAAATCATGAATAGTTTGATTGAGAACATTAATTTGGAATCAAAGGATTACAATAAAATTCATGGTTCTTTGTTGGCAATTAAAGAAACTATTTTGAAGTTTTTAGAATTATCATCCGAAGAGTCACGTAAGTCTGCTAAAAAGTTATTTGAAGTCGATAATGAAACAAGAATAAATTTTATGCAAAAATGTCCAATTGTTTTAAAAAACATCAAATGTTATCCTATCAAACTTGCATACTTACAAATTTTAAATGTATTGAAGTTAAATGTTACAGTTGAAGAAGAGAATAATATCAAATATGAATTACTTAAATGGTTTAATAATGACAACCACCTAAAGATAGATGGATCTAAACAACTTGCACTTAAGGAACTTTCCACAATATTATTTGATTTACTTGAAGGCGATGAAGAATATCAGTTTATTCAAAACTGCTTATTATCTCCACTATACGAGGTTCAATTAAGTTGTATCTCTCATTATTCAAATAAATTGAAAAATAATAAAATCAACCAACAAGTTACAGATGTACTTGTCGAAAACATATGGAAACTTCTAGAAACTGATGAGAATACTACTTGGAAGTACATTAAATCCCAAGCATTGAAACTTTTAAAAGAATTAATTATAGAATCTGACGCTAGTGATAGTATGGAAATCTTAGAATTCCATAGTAATGAATTATTAGCACTTTTAGCATCTGAAACTAATGAAGATATCAAACTAAGTACCGTGGAAGCATTAGCATCATATATTGCTAAATTAATGGTTTATGATCCTAATATGTATGAAAGCATGTATAACAAATGGATTTCAATGGTTGAAAAGATGATGGATGATGAATTAGAGTTTGTTATACGTATTTCAGCACTTAAGGCTCTAATTGCATTCAATGAAATCTACTATGTTAAGGGTGATAATGAACATATTAGGTTACAAACAACTGCATTTATTTTTAACTTTTTGACTGATGCCGATGATAAAATTTGTGAACTTTCCTCTGATCATTTGAATAGAGTAGTTTTGAAAATTAGTGAAAGTAAATACTCCTTACCTATAATCACAGAAAAATTAATGGTAGATTATTTCAGTCAATTAAAGAACGGTAAATTACTTGAGTTCTTGGTTACTTCTAAAACACTGAATTTCCTTGATCAAGATTTAAAACTTGAACATCTTGTTGCATCTAATTCATTATTATTTGCGATTGAGAAATCTAATACGGAAAGAAATCAAATTGAAAAAGTTAAAGAACTGATTGATATAATCAACAAAACCGACGTAAAAAATACTAAAGCTTTGAAGAACTTAGCACTACTGGTGGAATCAAATATTAATGATATAATTCAATATGTCAAAGATAACAAGGTAATTGATGGTTGTTTTGGTCTTATCAGTGATCCGAATATTTTTGAATTTACTTATTGTCAAATTTTACTACTGAAATGTTTACAACAAAACCAATTAATCAAAGAAAACTTTGAACATGAATTAGTTCAATATTTAAGGGAAGAAAAGATTTATTGCCATCCTTTGATTCTAGAACTTTTATGAAGAAACGCAAAATTTCCAGATTAACTATATAAATTTTATAGAGAATATAGAAAATGTTATAAGTACATAAAAATAAAAAGCTAAATAATAAATTATAGAATAGAAAAGATAAATCTAATTCCTTTCTTATTCTATCTGAGCATACTATTAAATATTTGTTGAAAACGAATGAAAGTAGGTAAACGGTTTGGTATTTTTTTTTGTTTTGCAAAGTTTTTATTCTAAATGTTATAATGTTATGATGTTTGATTGTCAGATAAGTAAAATTATTGAGATTAAACAACAGAATCACCATCTGTTTTTTCTTGATTTTTTCTAATTTTAAAAAATCTAATACCCGAACTTTCTTGTTGAGGAAATTGGTTCATTTCATCATTTTGTGGTAATCCAGTTGGAGGGTATTGAACAGGAGCTTGAGTTGAAACACTATGTTGAAATTGTTGCTTTTCCTTATTGTAAACTTTACGAGTAGCTGAACAACAACTTGTGAAAAATACAATCATTAAACAAGCAGTTGAAGCCCAAACTAAACCTAAAGAGGTTGCACCAATCTTAGAAGCCATATCAGCATCACGGAAATGATTTCTTGTTAAAACCGCAACAGCTGTAATTAAACAAGCACCAGTTGTACAGAAAAGACAACCTAAACTGACAAAGAAAACAATAACTTGTTGCATTGCTAACCAACATGGAGCCATGATTGAACCAATTAAGGAAACACCAGAGAAGATTAATGCAATTAAAAGGAATGGGAATGAGAATCTAGATAAGTAATAGTAAGTACTACTGTTGTCAACAAAATCTTGAGGTAAATTGGTTGAGTTACCAAAGTTATCGTATGGAGAGATTGGAACATCGGGACCTAAATGTGGACAGTTATTAGTAGAGACTGAATCTAATTCATCTGGGTAACATATACCCCAGAAGGTCCATCTAGCATAATCACCACCTGGAATTGATAGAGATGAAACATCAGCTTCAACCCAAAAGAATTGGTTGAATGGAAAGTTATCAATTGCACCTGAGAATACAATGAATAACAACATCAAAGTTGTACCTGCTAATAATAAGACAGTCAATATTTTGTTGAGGAATGATATAATCTTCATGATTAATGTGTGTTTAAGTTTGATGGTATCACCTGACTTGTATAGTTAAAAATGACAGAAATTATAAAACTGAAGGATTATAACGTCAAGTTAAAAACAATTTGAAATAAAGTATTTATAGAAATTGAATAAATTTAGAAAAACTTTTAAAGCAAAAGAACTAAGAGAAACGGGGTGACAGAGTAAAAACAACGGTCTAAGAAGAGACACAATTAAGTCAAGTTATCACAGTAAAATCAGTAATTTGGCTTTGCTATTGTCAACATTCAAAATAATTTTTCATTGTTTACCTTTTTCCGTTTTGGGTAATATTGGCTGCTTTTTTATTATGGAGATTTTATGTCATGACGCGTCGTCTACAGTCTTCTAAGATGTTGATCTGTGTTTTCACCTTGTAAAGGCACCAATTTCTGTTGAACTAGGGGAGATTAGAGTTTCAAAATGGCATATGAGGTGATAGATCTAGATGGTGAGAATGATAGCGATGATCAAAATAGAGAAAATGTTCAACAGAGTGGCGAGTACCGTCGAAATGTTATAAATAATAATTTTTCATTATTGTCAGATTCAGACTCAGATAGTGATGTAAATACTGAAAAGAAGGATGCATCAACTTATTCACAGACCGGTAATGATCATCAGGATGATTTTTTGACTCTCCTCGGGGTTCCAAAGGAAAGACCAAAGGTTATTACCAAAAATATTGATAGTTTTCCTATTTCTACTCCCAGGTCTCACATTAATAATAATATATCATCAGATGTTATATGTTTAGATGATGAAGATGAAGAAGTTGAGAACGTGAATGATTCATATGTCGTATTTCCAACTTCATCTCCTAACATTAACAGAGAACGTGATATTTCCATAATTATAAGTGATGATGAACAAATACAAGTCACAAACGAAAATGTATTGCCTAATCGAAATACCTATCGAAACCACAACAATTATACCAATGATAATAATACTAATAATAATAATAACAATGAAGCCTATGTTTCCTCTTCAATAATGTCTGATATCTCCAGTATAATGATGAATGACCCACCATTACCATACTCAATTAGTAATAAAAAAAGAAGATCGTCCAGTATTGGATCGATTACAATACCCACAACAAAACCCAAAATCATTAAACGTACATCCACAGACACAAATGTTAACAACAATCTAAGCAAAACAAAATTTAATATTCAAAGAACAAACGATCGTACTAGAACATCAACCTTATCGACTAAAAACTCAAGAACAAGTACAAATGATATTTTCAATACTCCAATCAGGCACCCATCGTCAGTCATATCTGATTTTAGTAGTAGTTTGAACGAAATTGTCTTTAGTCAAAATAAAGAAAATGACGATGATCATACACAAAAATTGAAACAAATGAAAAAGAAACAAAGCACTACAGTGAAGAATTTAATATCTGATTTACAAAAGGAAAGACAAAATAAAGATATCGAGACAGGCTCAAAATACTCAAGTAGAGTTCAGTCTGCAAGAGAAAGTAACAAGAAAGATGATGATGACATTTATGATACTACTATTTCCAACTCTTCTATGGAAAATCTGCCACGCAATAGATTTATTGATGTTGTCACAGATAATATTGATTTATACACTGAAGAACGTTTAGAGATTTTATATGAGAAATCAAGAGAATTAGAGCCTCAAAAGCTGAGAAAGATCAACCAAGTAAAATATTCCAAAGATGAGCTGACCGAAAAGATGACATGTATGTTTTCCAGTAAATTAAACGATCAACTTAAAACTATCAACAATGAATACTCAACGTTTATAGAAACTACCAAGTTTGAGGTTTTTGAAGATTTGTCATTACCAATCATTAAATTTTCAAGGTATACTGAGTCAATATATTATAAGACGAGAAGTACTTTTGTCCCTATTATTCCAAGACAAATTGAGGAGAAATTTCTAATACTTCTGTATGATGCAAATGATTTAATCAAATTATTCAAAGAAAAATTAATGAAGAGACACATCATTTCAGTCAAATCAAAATATAAACACCATAAAGTTTCAATATGGATTCTTGGGTATGATCAGTTTTTGCAAAATTTGAAAACAAAATATACTAAACTACATGCTAAACAAGTACAAGAGAAATTAAATAAAGGAAATCCAGATAACAACGACGTGAATACCACTACTAAAAGAAGAAAAAAACACAATACAGAACCTGAAGAAACATTAGAAGATTTGATTTTACCTGACAATATTCGGGAGAAGATCTTGAAATATGAAATTGAACATGATGTTATATTTCAAATGTTTAAAGGATTGAAAGATATGCTTGATTGGTTAAAATCATATGCATATACTTTAAGCTGTAAGCATATTGATGCTTTAGAAAGAAATGATGATCTGTCAAATATTGGTAAAGTCAAATCAAAGGAGGATCCTATTGAATCAGGAGTTGAAATTCTGACACAATTTAAGAATATGAAAGAAGATCGTGCAAAGAAAGTCTTCACAGAAAGAAAATATGATAATATTGCTGGATTTTATAAAGATATTAAAAACGGATTTGACTTCGTCGGGGAAAGATTATTGAGGAATGATCAACAGGCATTGTTTCGTAAATTTTTCGAGTCATTAAATGAAGAGGAATTATTAATATAGTAGGTATAGTATTAACCGTTTTTCTTTAGAAAAGTGTATGAAGTTTATAAAGATTATAGAAATACAAAAATGTCATTGAATTATAAAATTGATTCCAAGTATTCAACTTCTTTAGCATTACACTCATTTTTAGAGATATCCTTTAATGCACCATGTATTAGAATCGATTCTTCAGTTGAAAATTTATAGCCATTTTGTGAGATATAACATAAAACGCTTATTATTCTTTCATTAACATCGAAATGTGAATCTTTTGATAAATGTTTACTTAAAGAAAGTATAATCTTATTATCTGTCAATGTCTTAAATCTATCTTTTTTAGAGACAAGTTCTGTTTGAAACTCTGTATTAACATCTTTTTCTTTATTTTCATCCTTTACCTCTGCAATATTACTAATAACTTCATCATATAATAAACTTTTCAATAAACTGAGACATCTTAATAAAACCTTAGTATCTTTTTTATCATCTCCACTGAAAGATTCTGCAAATGAGTCTGATAAAACTTTCCAACCATCGGTTTCTACAAAAAGCTTATATAATTTACCATGATGACCAACTAATCCACTCAATGCATATAAAGCTCTTGCTCTAACATTGAAATTATTGTTTTTTGAAATTAATGCAACTAATTTCTTCATTCCATCAAGTCCAACAATCTTAACAAAATCATTTTGACACTTAGTATTGTTTTGTACCGCTGTACCTGTAATTAAAGCAGCTAAACCTCTGAATTCATCAGATTCTTCACCTTCATAAGTGTATAATTTAGCAATTTCAGGCCATATACCCATTGGTGAAATATTATTTGCATTGTCTAGGTTTTGAACAAGTATTTCAAAATCTTCTAATGCCATTAATTTATCATCAATTGAAATCTTTGGGTCTTCACACACTAAAACACTTATATCTTCTTTCATTAATGTGATATCATCTTTACCTGTATCAGCACCTAAAACTTGAGCTAAGATTTTTGGATCTGGAGCTGGTGCTCTTGCTCTAACTTCTGGATCAGATGATTCTTGTGCTGTTGACCATTGTAATAATTTTTCCATATTCGTAACGTATGTATTTACCTATTGAGTAAAATTCAGAAGAAAACACTGAAATTAACATATAAAAGTTCAGTCAATCAAGCTTTTTATAAATATTTTATAAGCAAAATATTTTTCATGAGGCGAAATTGAACTGGAACCTTCTGGAAGGCCCTGATTTAAGTTAAGACTCTGCTTTAGAGGAATATACTAGATAAACAGTATAGACAAATAGGAAATGGATGCTATATCAGATAGAGCATTTGGAGAGAGCTCAGCAAGTACTGCAGCCAATATACATAGAGTAGTTGATGAAACTCCTTCATTGTTAACGGTGATATTAGATCTGCACCCATTAGCATGGAAATCATGCCGAGAGACAAATGAAAAGATTGATTTCAGAAATGTTACAGCATCAATGTTAGTTATGATGAATTCTCATTTAGCATTGAATAGTGGTAATAGAGTATCACTTTATATTGCAAATAGTTTTTCACAAGGTGTCAAACGAGTGTACCCGGAAGAAAACAGTTTGAAAGATAAAGTAGTTGAAAAAGATGGAAGTTTATTGAAAAGTGTTGGTATTTACGGTCAATTCAAGGTGTTAGATGAGAATATTTTGGATACATTAGACAAATTGTTCCATAACGAACCTGAGAGATTAAGAGATATTATTAATAAAGATGATGTTTTCGTCAAAGGTACGATAACGGGGGCTATATCAAGATCATTATCAGCAATCAATAAACTTCAAAAACATGAAGAAACATTGAATATGAAGGCTAGAATATTAGTAATTAGTGTTAGTGGTGATAATACTATACCTTATGTTTCAATGATGAATACTATTTTTGCAGCACAAAAGATGAAGATATCAATTGATGTTTGTAAACTTGGAGAGAAATCAATTTTCTTACAACAAACAGCAGATGCAACCAATGGTGTATATATGGATATTAAATTCCCAAATGGGCTGATACAATATTTAAGTAATGCATTTTTTATTGAACCATTATTAAGACCAATGATTGTTTTACCAAGTAATACAAGTGTTGATTTCCGAGCTTCATGTTTTGTTACAAATAAAGTTGTTGATATTGGTTATGTTTGTTCTGTTTGTTTATGTATTTTAAGTGTGATACCAGGTGATGAAAGATGTCCAACATGTCATTCACCATTTGAACATAGTTTAGTTACTAAATTAAAGAGGAAACCAAAAGTTTTACCATTAGACGTTAAAAGAATGAAAAAGTAATTTCAAAAATGTATATTATGTTGATATAAAGTATATAAAAAGTATAAATTATAAAGTAACTAATTAAGAACACAGATGACTAGCATCTAATTTCATAAATTTTTTTGATCTAAGAAGAGACAGGTTGAGTTAAAGCAGCAACTGGTGTGTTCATAGATGGGAATAAGAGGTCAAGATATGCTGTAACAATTGCAACTAATGAGAAGATAATTCTAAATATAGCTGGTTGAGAATCATCTGATGGATCCTTTATGTATGGTTCATTGAGATATGATTGAACTGCAAAGAATAGACATGCCCATGAAAGAGATTTATTCTTTAAGAACATTGCAGCTAATGGGAGATTTTGTGAAACAAAATTTGCAGCTGCATTTTTTGGTGCAACAGGTACATGTATGTATTTGTGTACGTTTTGTGGTCTGATAACGTCTTTAGCCATTGTTTTGATGTCTTGTAGTAAAGAAGCTTTTGACTGATTGACTTCAATCGTTCAGATTCTTGGTATTACCAATTATTGCGATAATGAAAATTTGAATATTCGTTGAGCGGTTGATGAAATTTTGATTTGGACGGAAGTCCCCACGGGAATTACTGGGGGAAGTGATCCGTCTAGAGGTGATGATACTCATGAGGATGAATTTATGAAGTAGCATGACTAGCTTAATATTGTTATTTAAATTACTTATCTATAAGCTACAGTTTCCTAAGGGTTTCATGACTACTTCACCCTTCTGTTAGCATAATGTTGGGGTGCAATAACCTATGTGATCCATTCAATAGGAAAACTGACTTTTACTCAAATACAATGAGACTCAAATTACAGAAAGATTTTCTTGTGTTCGTTTTACCGTATCACATTCAAGATATCAACCATTTCTTACCTAAAGTTCAATCCTATATTCAATGAAGCTATACTACCACCCGTTTAGCATATATTCACACCTATTATTCCAATTTAAAACCATCAAATCCAAAAACCCAGTTTTTGCATCGAATTCAAATATATGATTCAACCCTTAAATCCTACCACCATATTTAACCAAACCTTCAATCCTCCAACTCTCTAATCCTCTAATCCAATCAATACAATCAATCCAATCATTTTTCAACATATCATCATCATTTATCCCATTATCAATAGTTCACCATCATTAATGATATTTTTTCATCAGTATAGAAGGGAAAGCATCCTGTATCATCACCCCAATTATCAAATGAGCGATGATTCATAATTAATAATTATCAAGGAAAGGCTTAGTTTTAATAATCCATACCCTAATAATTTCATCCCATCCATTAATGCTGTGTTCACCATTATTTTAACTTATCCAATATCACATAAACACTTTAAACTCTATGATTTATCCAAACTTTCGGTTAAATACTTCCAAAACATTCATTCAAACTTTCACATAACATTTAGTCGTAGAGCTATTCACTTTCAATTACATAAAATATCCAAAATGTACCCATTTTTAGTACTTCAACAACACTTTCTTAATGTTCCTTTTCCCATAATACATTATCTATATGATTTTTTCTTACAATTCTTTCCAATCCTTGTTCAAAATTCACACATTGACAGACAATAACTCACTCTAACCATCAAAACCTAATCACACATTATTATAATAATTGCATGAGGGGATTTCTTCCATTCTCGTTTCCTAGTAAATTTATTATTATTAGTATTTCGAGACACGTAAAAATTGACACGAAAATTTTTATTTTTTTGAGTCAAACAGTATGATCACGTGACTTTGATTTAGGCCCCCCGAGAGGCCGCCTGCTTTCTTTCTACATATTAATGAATTTATACTACTGTAACCAGATATTTATACGACAATAATATAAAATATCACCCAGTCGACCACTACACACTTACTCCCCACTTATATAACAACATCAAACACAAAAAGGAAACACTCACAGATAATCGTTGCGCTCGTATAAAAAATAATATCTTAATAGAGCCACGAAATAACGGTGAAAAAAAATAAAAAGACGAGAAAATGCTCAGCTGAAAAAAATTCAGTTCCTACTGGGGTTTTCTTCAGAAATCCTACAACTTCAGTTCATTAATAGTTTCTTTTTGATTTGGGTATTATATTCAAGGTACGTTCATATATCCCCTCCACATTTGAAAATATTATTGGCCTCATAATGGCAGCTCTATTCTCTGACATCCCGGCCTTTCTTGCCCGTGTTTGTGCCAATAAACCAATCCATTTCATTGTATCAACAGTACTGTTAGCTTGTGTAGCTTATTTAGCTATATTTGATCAATATATTGAACATGACTTTATCTCAAATGATATTTCAACAAATTCTGAAACTTTTATTAATAAATTTCATTCAAATACTTGGGAAAAATTTGAAATTAATGATATTAATGATAATTTATTAGGAGGCTCAGATTCTAAAAATTCAGAAATTTATGATAATTCTTATTGGTTTTTAACTCCAATTATTTTCAAAGGTTCAAATGATGAAAATAAAGCTCAAAATCAATTAGAATTAGCCTCTCATTTACCAAATTTTATTGCCTCAAGTGATGATTCAGTCTATGATGGTTATATCTTTACTGAATCAAATACTTTTAATGATTCATCATTGACTTTATCCTCAAATTTACCTTCAACTATTGAATCAATTGATGGTTCTGTCATTTATAGATTAAGATCTTCAAATAATAAACTTGGTAAATATTTTGAATATTTTAAATCTCTTGTCTTTAGATTGAAAAGTCTGGTTATGGGTGCTGAACCTTTTGATATAATTTTAGTTTCGTTAGCTTATATTGCAATGTGGTTTACTTTCTTTCAACTATTTTATGAAATGAGAAAAATTGGATCTAATTTTTGGTTAGCTTTCGGTTCAATCTTGTCATCTTGTTTTGCTTTCTTATTTGCTCTTGCTGCAACAACTGAAATATTACATATTAAAATTCCTCTAGTTTCTTTAAGTGAAGGTTTACCTTTCTTAGTTGCCACTATTGGATTCAAGCATAAATTAGCTTTTACTGCACCAGTTATTGAAGCTCTTAATAAGAATTCAGAGAAAGATATCTCTGATATAATTGCTGACGTTGTTAAATCCAAAACTGCAGTTCCATTAATCAGAGATCAATTAATCATTTCATTCTCATTCTTACTGTGTTCATTAATTGTTCAAAATCTACCAGGATTAAGAAACTTCTGTATTTTAGCTTCAGTTATTTTAGCTGTTGATTTACTTTTCACATTTACATTTTATTCCTCAATCTTATCATTAAAGGCTCAAATTTTCAAAGTTCATCGTAGAGTTGAATTAAGACAAGTATTAGAAGAAGAAGGTATTAGTTCAAATGTTGCACAAAATGTTGCTCAAGGTTCAATTAATACTTCAAATGATATCTTTAAACATAATCGTAGTATTGTTGGTTTCAAAATTGTAATGTTAGCAGGTTTCTTAGGTTTACATTTTTTTGCTTTAGGTACTTCTTGGTTATATGATGATTCAGCTGTTTTTAAGAATATTTTAATTGATAATTCATTTGATATTGAGAAGTTATTACATGTTAATCATATCAATATTCAAAACAATAAATCTCATAACACTATTTTAACCATGTTACCTGTTAAGGTTTATACTAAAGCTACAGCATTTGCAGAAATTGAACACTACATTGTTTTGATTTTTTCAAAATTATCGACTGCTATCTGTGATCCTTTAATTTCCAAGTTTTTATTCATGATTGCAGGTATTTCAGTTGCAATTAATATTTATCTTTTGAATGTTGCTAGATTTAATATGATTATGAATAAATCTGATTATAACTCAATTTTAAATAGTTCTAAATTGAGTGATATTGATTCATTTGAGATTTCAACTTCAAATTCAATTACTTCAACTAAAAAATTAAAGAAGAAATCAAAAAAGAAGTCAAAGAAATCAACTGAAAATTCTATTGCGACAATTAATGATGCTACTAAAATTGAAGAATTATCAAATGTTGATAATGTTAAAGATGGTCAAATTATAACTGAAGAAAATACAACTGGTGATGAAGAATCTGATTTAACATCATTTGATGAATGTTCAATCCGTCCATTAGATGAATTAGTCGAAATATTAAAGGCTGGTAATGTTAAAGAATGTAATAATAGTGAAGTTTTAGAGTTAGTTACCAAGGGTAAATTACCACTATATGCATTAGAGAAACAACTTGACGACAAACTTAGAGCTGTTGTTGTTAGAAGACAATCAATTGCAAAATTTGCAAATGCTCCAGTTTTATTAACAGAAAAATTACCATATAAAAATTATGATTATGATAGAGTTTTCGGTGCTTGTTGTGAAAATGTTATAGGTTATATTCCAATTCCATTAGGTGTTGCAGGTCCAATTATTATTGATGGTAAACCATTTCATATTCCTGTTGCAACAACTGAAGGTTGTTTAGTTGCATCTACAATGAGAGGTTGTAAAGCAATTAATGCAGGTGGAGGTGTTGAAACTGTTTTAACTGCTGATGGTATGACTAGAGGTCCATGTGTTCAATTCCCTAATTTAACTAGAGCTGGTAAAGCTAAAAATTGGTTAGATTCTGAGGAAGGTCAAAATAAAATGAAAGCTGCGTTTAATTCAACTTCAAGATTTGCAAGATTACAACATATTAAAACTGCAATTGCTGGTGATTCACTTTATATCAGATTCAAAACAACTACAGGTGATGCGATGGGTATGAATATGATTTCTAAAGGTGTTGAATATTCACTGAAATGTATGGCAGAAGATTTTGGATTTGATGATATGAATGTTGTTTCAATTTCAGGTAATTATTGTATTGATAAAAAGGCAGCTGCAATTAATTGGATTGAAGGTCGTGGTAAAAGTATTGTTGCATCAGCAGATATTCCATCTGATGTTATTGAAAAAGTTTTAAAATCTAATGTTGATGCATTAGTTGAATTAAATATTTCAAAAAATTTAGTTGGTTCAGCATTGGCTGGTGCAATTGGTGGATTTAATGCACATGCAGCAAACTTATTAACTGCAGTTTATATTGCAACAGGTCAAGATCCTGCTCAAAATGTTGAAAGTTCAAATTGTATGACATTAATGAAAAAATTACCAAATGGTGATTTAAGAATTTCAGTTTCAATGCCTTCAATTGAAGTTGGTACAATTGGTGGTGGTACAGTTTTAGAACCTCAAGGTGCAATGTTAGAATTATTAGGTATTAGAGGTCCACATCCAACTGAACCTGGTGCAAATGCAAGACAATTAGCAAAAATTGTTGCTTCAGCTGTTTTAGCTTCTGAATTATCATTATGTTCTGCCTTAGCTGCTGGTCATTTAGTTCAATCACATATGCAACATAATAGAAAAGCACCAGCTCCAGGTGCTGATGTTACATCGGGTGCTAAATCTGTTACAACTACTGATATAGAAAGACTCAAGGAAGGTTCCAAAATATGTATCCGTTCATGAGTTTTCTGTTTTCTCTACAAATTAATTCAATTCAATTTAAATTTTATTCAATTCATATTATTTTTCTTGTTCATTCTTTATAAGTTTGTCTTTTAATACTGTTTATTTGCTAAAAAGTTGCTTCAATCATATACAATTTAATAATTAAGATATACCTCTTCTATCCGTGTAACCCCATGTAAATACTGCCTTTCCCCAGAACAGTTAATTCCCCGTGTCCCTATTGTTCACTCCGCGAAGCCTCCCCCAGTGTGATGACTTCATAGGTGCGACACTTTTCCGAATTGCAACATTAACCTGACACCTTTAATTAATTCTGCAAATTACAACATCCGTGGTTTCTTTTAAGGCTGGCCAACTGATACTATTTTCTTATCAACGTATCATCGTATTTCGACTGTTTAAATATACCCATAAATCCCTCAGTTGCTAGTTTACACAATTAAAATTTTCAATTGCATATCATTCTTTTTTGAGCATTTAATTTACAAAACAGTACAAAATAAAAAAAAATGACTAAAAATAACGACTCATATGGTTGGGTTTCACCAAACGATTTTCCCCTAAATCTTAAGACAAGTAAGAGGATTATCAATTGTATGACACAATTACCAAATGAAATCACCAAAACTGAAAATGGTGAATTTAAAGTTTCAACATTACGTGGTTCATCTGCATTATATGCATCAAATAAAGCACTTCATGATGAAAGTGAATGGGAAACACATTTAGTTGCTTGGACAGGTGAAATTGTTAGTAATTGCAATAAAACTAAACTGTTTAATAACGAGTCAAAGGATGATAAATTTGATAAATTTGATCAAGATCCATTATATTTAACAGAAAATGATAAAGAGAAAATTACAAATAAAATTCAAGAAAATAATAAAAATGAAAATATTCATCCTGTTTGGTTGTTAAGAAAGGATCAACATAGATGGAGAAAATATGCTGAAAATGTTTTATGGCCTGCATTTCATTATATGATTAATGAACCAAATGATGGTAAAGAAGAAACTTCATGGTGGTATGATTATGTTAAGTTTAATGAAGCTTATGCTGCTAAGGTTAAACAAATTGCTAAACCTGGTGATATAATTTGGATTCATGATTATTATTTATTACTTTTACCACAACTTTTAAGAATGGAATTAAAGGATGTTTATATTTGTCATTTCTTACATGTTCCATTCCCATCATCTGAATATTTTAGATGTTTACCAAAGAGGAAAATTTTACTTGATGGTATGTTAGGTGCCAATCAATTAGGTTTCCAAAGTTATTCATTCGCTAGACATTTTATTAGTTGTTGTTCTAGAGTTAATGGTTATGAGACAACACCAACAGAGGTCACTGTTCATTCGTTTACATCCAAAGTTGTTGCATTACCTTTAGGTATTGATATTAAAAGTTTAGAGAAAGATGCATTCAAACCTGAAATTGAAGATAAAATCAAAATTTTAAAAGAATTGAATAAAGATAGAAAAATCATCATTGGTAGAGATCGTTTAGACTCTGTTAGAGGTGTTGTGCAAAAATTACAAGCTTTTGAACTGTTTTTAGATATTTATCCTGAATGGCGTGAAAAAGTTGTCTTAATTCAAGTTTCATTTACACCTTATTATCATAGTTCTAAACTAGAGAAGAAAGTTAATGAAATTATTTCTAATATTAATAGAAAATATTCAACTATCAACTATCAACCTGTTTCACATTACAATATGAGAATTAACAAGGAAGAATATCTTGCATTATTAAGAGTTGCAGATTTATGTTTAATTACATCTGTTAGAGATGGTATGAATACAACTGCATTAGAATATATTGTCTGTCAAAAATTGAAATGTTCACCATTAGTATTGTCTGAATTTAGTGGTACAACGTCAGTTTTACAAGATTCAATTCAAGTCAATCCATGGGATTCAGTCGGTGTTGCTAATGCAATCAACGAAAGTTTATTATTAAGTAATGAAAAGAAAACGTTTATCGAAAATAAACTTTATAAAGCAGTTATTAAAAATAGTAACAAAGATTGGACATGTAAAGTTATCTCGAATTTGATGAATTTTATGGCAACACAAACTTCGAGTCAAGGTACACCATATTTAAATAAACCATTATTATTGAAGAGTTATGAAACATCATCACGTAGAATGTTTTTATTTGACTATGATGGTACATTAACACCAATTGTTAGAGATCCAAATGCTGCAATTCCATCTATTAGACTTTATGAAATATTAGAAGGATTAACTAAAGATCCAAATAATGAAGTTTGGATTATTAGTGGTCGTGATCAAGCATTTTTAGAGAAATGGATTGGATCTAAATATCCAGAAATTGGATTAAGTGCAGAACATGGATGTTTTATGAAAAAGGCTAAAAAACATGAATGGATTAATTTAACTGAAAGTTTAGATATGTCATGGCAAACAATTGTTGAAGAAATTTTTAGTAAATATAATGAGAAAACTCCTGGTACATTTACTGAAAAGAAGAAAGTTGCACTTACATGGCATTATCGTAAAGCGGATCCAACTTTAGGATTATATCAAGCAGAAAAATGTAAAGCTGAATTAATTGAAAGATTAAATGGTAAATATGATGTTGAAGTTATGTCAGGTAAGGCAAATCTTGAAGTTAGACCAAAATTTGTTAATAAAGGTGAAATTGTTAAAAGATTAGTTAAATTTAATGATCCAATTACACAAGAAAGTAAAACTATTGATGAACTACCAGATTTTGTTATGTGTCTTGGAGATGATACAACTGATGAAGATATGTTTAGAGCATTAAATAAAATTGAAGATGAATGGATTAATGAAAAACGTGAAATTAATAAACATGGTAGTTATGGATTATACCCAATAACTGTGGGACCTGCAAATAAAGTTACAGTTGCCAAGGCATATTTAAATGATCCAAATCAAGTACTGGATACTATTGGATTATTACTTGGTAAAGTTTCATTATTTGAAACTGGAGGTACAGTTGAACTTGATGATAGAGGTCATTTGAAAAATAGTGCAAGTTCACTTTTATCAAAGCAGAACAGAGAAGATTATTTAAAATCTAAGTAAGGTTTTATAGTTTGTGTACATTTTATTCTTTGAATCATTAAACAATTATATTGGATAATTAATTTTCAATGCCATAAAAAGATATAAATTAATGAAATGATTACTAATAAGGTCCCTGAAATTTATGTACTATGTAAAGATAGGGGCCATTATTATTCAAACCAAGACAATAAATTGAAAAATCAGTGAAAAATTTTCAGACTATGAACTTTCTATTGTCTAATCTTAGATCACCTAAAAAATAAAACCTTAAAAAAATGAACCCCTAATTTCGTAAATAGAACACACTAAATTAACAAATTTGATGCACCCAAAAAGGTTCTTTTTGGAGATCTAATTTTTCACCCTTTTCAAACTTTTCGTTTTTAGCGGGAAAAAAAAAAATTGTTCTTTTTCTGACAAAACCCCTACTAAACTCCTTATATTTACATTTTAATAGGAGAAAAGTTACATAACTATTATGGTGGATCTATGAATTAGCGACAATTTTCTACGTTATATTCGTGAAGAGAGAGAAACAGTGATAGATTTGAAAAACAGCTATTGATATATCTATTTGTGTTACTATTTATACTTATATACTAGAGTATTATCACTATCAATCACGCTATATATTTGAAAATAGACTATATTTATTATTTATAAAATATTTGAGTTTACGAACTGAACATTATGGTTAATAGTGTCCTCTATAGAGCTTTTTTTGAAACTTTTTTATAAATTTGCAAACAATAAGAACTTTATTTTTTTCAAAAACTTCTATTGTTCTAATCAAACGGAAAACCGAATATCCGCTCCTATTTGTTCATTCTTTTCTCTTTATTATTCACATTTTGACTATAGGATAAGTTGAACGTGTAGATGTAAAAGATAAACCTGAAAGTAAAAAATTGAAAGTTATATATTATACTCTCCCTTTCTTCTTTTAATTGCTTTTGATATTGCATGACTTGAAAAAACAATCAACTATGTATGGTGATCGGAAAAATTATACAAAGGAATTCAAAGCATATTCTCCAAGGAATAGAACTTCTTTTTGGTTAACCACTATCAGTTTTTGTTTGGTTTTTATTTTATTAACTACTTATTTCTTTATACCTTCAAATGAAACAGTGTCCAATATAGCAGGTAAAAAATATGTCAAATTTTTTCAAAATTATTTTACATTACTTCAAAATTCAGTTTTAAATAATGATGATCCATTTCCTATTGGTGTTAATGCAGTTGAAACATTTGAAAATATATATCGTGATATGTCTGAGACGGTCTTCAGTGAATATGAATTTTTTGATGATGATATTATAGAGAAGCTGAAAATAAAGCACAAAAACATAGTTTCTAATATACCAGAAAATGTTGATATTCCATATTATCAAGGTAATGGTTATGTTACAGTTGGTGGTGGGGATAATGATTATTATTCATTATTATTAGTGAAACAATTACGTGATTTAGGAGCTAAGGAAAAAATTGAAATTATCATACCCCCAACAGTTACATCAAATGAAAAATTATGTAATGAAATATTTCCAACATTAAATGCAACCTGTATTCATATGAAAGATATATTCGGTCTGAAAAACTTATCAAAACTAAATTTTAATAGACATTCAATTAATGTTCTTTCAGTACTTGCATCATCTTTCAAAAACGCATTTTTCATAGCTCCGTCAACTATACCACTGCATAACCCAGATTTATTATTCGATTCAAAAATTTTCACTGATTATAAACTTTTATTATGGCCTACAATTTATAGATCAACAATATCACCAACTTTTTATAAAGTTGCAGGTATTGATGTAGAAAATATTAAAGTTAGAATATTAAATGATAGATGGTCAGATATTAATTATTACAAAGATTTCATTAAAGCACAAAAGAAAGTAATACCAAATGCAAAACAAAATTTCCATGATTTAAAGGGTACATCTCCTGAATATGCAACTGATTCGAATCTATATTTGATCAATAAAATTGAAAATTTTGACATGTTATTATTATCATTATATTATACAAATGATGGACCATCAAGATATTTCCCATTATTAAATATTGCTAAAAGTAAATCAAACGGTGACTATTTGATGGCTGCAACACATTATTTGAAAAAATCTTATTATCAAAATCTTAAAACTGCTGATAAAATTGGTCAACCAATTGGTCATATTAATACAATTACTGGTCATTATAACCCAATTGAAGACTATAATTTATTACAAGGTAAATTATATGAATTATCAAGATTAAAGGAAACAGGAGAATATGAATATGATTATTTTACCGATATTCGTAGACCATTTAACGTTTTCTCATGTACTCCAATGTTTTTCTATGTGGAAGAAGCTGGTCTGAATCCATTTAAAATTGTTGGTGAACGTTCACATAATGCAAATGATAATACAATGAGTAAGAGAATTTTTGGTAATCATATTAAATTTTATGGAATTGATTTTGAATTAAAGATAACACAACATATTCATGATATAATTTGCTCAAATGATCTGGTTATAAATTTTAGTTTGTTCTCTGGCTTTAATATGAAAAATATTTGTTCCGATTTTATAGAACATCGTCTCCATTATCTTAATGAAACTTCAGACGAATATTGGAACAAATATCTTTTTGAGAAAAAGGGACCTTATCCTGTTCCTGATGCAGAAATTTCAAAGATTCAAGATCTTATCAAAGCTGGTTATGAAAAGGATAAAGATTTTTCCAAGATTGAAGTTAAAAGGGTGAAAAATGTCACCCTTTAAAGTTTTATTTATTTAATTTACCATCAGCTATTGTTATTTATAAACTGTATATCCTTATTATATACCAAACACGTTTACATTTAGGGAGTAACACTCTCATAAACGTATAGAACAGTTAGTTACAGATTCTGAAAATTGATGTAAAATATTACCTAATCTCCCAATTGAGAAAAAAGTAAACATTGATATTTTGTTTTGATTTCAAACATTATTTTTATTCCTAAACATTTGTTTCATATCATAATTCTTTGTATCTATTGCAGACGGTACCAATCTTTGCTATATACATTGAAAATATTGCAGAAATAACAAATTGAATCATTTAACAAAATTGATTCATTCTAACCATTCACAAAAATGAGAAAGAAAGGCTTTTATGAGTCTATCTCAAAAATTATTATTTCAAATGTTGATATAGTCACTTTCAATCAAAAGATTAATGATTTTACAGTAGATAAAATACTAGAATCAACCAAAAATGATGGAATTGAATTATTCACAAAACTTACAACCTTGTCCAATGAAATATACATATTCTTACAAAATATTCATTCTGCAATACTTGAAATTGACAATTTAAGTAAAAGAAATGATTATGATTTCATATGGATATCAGCAGGTAAGAACGAACTTCGTGATATAATTAATTATTTGAATTTACTTGAATATAACATCAATCAATCATTGAGTTTAGTTGATGAACTACATGTTTCTGAAGGAGATAAATTTTTAGATAAAATGAATGATATTTGTAATGTGATACTTGGTATAAAGAAGAGTCTCCAACCAATTCAAAAACGTATGGCTGTGATAAATCATCATTATGAACTTAAAGAGGGAATAATAGAAAGTGTTCAAAGGGAGATAACATGCTGTTTAGAGAAACTATCAGAATTAAAACTCAAAAATAGCAGACTTGATACTGATTCAATAATATCTGATAGTAATTTAATGGATTTTGTACAATTTAAAAAAATTTACAAATCTAAAACATTAACTGGGCGGGATTTTATTTTATTCTCCGATATTGATGTAGGTGTTTTCGATGATTACACATCAATTCATGAAACACTTTTACCAATCGCTGAATCATTGAATTTGATTCCGATAACTTTGGATGAATTTTGCAAATCTGCTAAAGAAACATATAAAGATCTAGTATTACAAAATCTAATATCATATGAGAAAACTGTTGAATCGTTTAATAGATTTAGAATAGAACTGAAGGATTTTAAAAACAAATATGTGATAAAACGAATTACTTTAATATGTGATAGAATATTTCAACTATTAGCTTCACCAGATTATGATTCAATAGAAAACGTAGAAACTGCTTTGACCATACTAAAACCTCTCACAAATTTATATGATATGGATGAATCATATTTCCAAAGATTGGTTGATTTTGAGAAAACATTAACTTCTAGGGATTTACAAAAGAATATACCACAAACTCCAGCTCATAAAATAAGGGTAAATAATCCAAAATCAATCAGAAAATTTAGTAATCCTTTAACTGAAACACTCAATATGAAACCAGTTTTAAGTGAATCAAATCAAAATATGAAAGAAAGTAAAAAACTGTTCCAAACTCCAAAACTTATTAATGAACATGTTTTTTCAAAATCAAATATAGAATATATTGAACGAGTGAAAACAGAAATACTTGAAGATTTTAGTGATGAAATTCATCCTCCTCATACACCATCTGCAGACAATTCATTTTCAAGTTCCAATAGTTCACCTGATGCAATGACAGCAAAAAATATTTTTGATTCACCTAATCCATTCATTACACCAAATAGTAGAAATTTTGGGAAAACAAGCAAAAGTCTAATGACACCATTGACTACACCTAGACCTTCACTTACACAAAAATATGTTATGCTACCAATTGATGAAGAACCTCAACAAATAACACGTTTAAAATACAACAATACAAAACTTAATGAGAATAAAAATCAACAAATACCTTTGTTAAGATTTGAACTATCAACAGTGATTAAAACCACAGAAACAAGTGATGATAATGAACCTGAAGATACAAAACCGGAACCAGCTAAAAATTTGGGAAGTTGCAATAGAATTCCAATTAATAATCCAAAATGCAGAATAAAGATAGTGTCACCAAATACATCACATTCTAGAATCCCATTACCTTCAAGACCGGAGTCTAGGCTAAGTTTACAGAGATCTTCTAGCAGATCTTCTAGCAGATCACAATCTCGTCAAGATAATTCAAAAATTTCTCCCACGATACAACGACCGGAATCAAGATTGGAAAACATTGCATTCAGTATATCATCAAGATTAGGAACTATTTCACCAATATTACCAACCAAGGAAATTAAACCAAGACCCTCCACTGTAATGATACAAAGAGAAATAAAATTGAAACGGGAACTCATGCAACCAAGTAGATTATTAAATAGGTATCCATCTGAACTTCGAAATATCAAAATAAGAGGTTCTACTTCATTAGGTACAAGGAAACAATTCGGAGCTAACAGAATTACCTCTGTCTAAATAAATAAATTAATGTAAATTATATGTAAAACTATAGTCATGATAAAATAAATATATAAATAAAAAGAGCTAATTAATGTAATAACGTTATTGGATATATAATTGGAGTTGAAGAAGTACTGTATGTTAATTCATTGATCATTTCTCTCCAAATAATTTCGTTAACCATGACTCTTTGAAATTTCTTATCTTCTCTTCTTCTTCCCATTCCTTTATTGATCCATCAACTGGATTAAATTCACCAATTTGTATACGTCTCTCACCACCTGCATATAGTCTACGATATAATTCAAATGACGGAATAAGTAAGAAAATTGCACCTGCAACCATCATTTGATATCCTCTCACTTTACGTAACTGTTCTGGTGATATAGTAGCATTTTGTGATTTATAATAAGATCCTGATCCTGTCTTTTTAGAGCCAGCTCCATTAGGTGGTTTGTTTATTTGTGCCATTTCTTTAGGTTTATAGATATAATTATTATCTTACTACTTACCAACACTCAAGAGTAAACATGATAAAACTACTGCAATTTGTCTACTTTAAATTGATGATTGCATTACTTAAAATTTCAATGTTGCACAGCCGAGAAAAATTTCAAATTTTAAATTTTTTTTTTTTATTGAATCTTCATGAAATTTCTCTGTAAATTTATCACTTTTTTAAATTTATAATCATTCGTTTCCTTGATTCATTGGTGTCGATAGAGTGTCTATTTGCAGGTGATTGCATTAGGATAGTAAATTTTAAACTTATTTAATAATATCGGATTTAACAATGGGAAAAGCTGCACAAAAAACTTTTCATAAAAACAAGCCAGATCCTTCAGGTAGTGCACAAATCAACAAGGTTTTCAAATTCAATACTGATTTAGGTCAACATATTTTGAAAAATCCACTTATTGCACAAGGTATTGTCGATAAAGCTGAAATTAGACCATCAGATGTTGTTCTTGAAATTGGTCCTGGTACAGGTAATTTGACTGTTCGTATTTTAGAACAAGCAAGAAAAGTTTATGCAGTTGAAGTTGATCCAAAGATGGCAGCTGAATTAACAAAGCGTGTTCAAGGTACTCCATTAGAGAAAAAATTAGAAATTATAATGGGTGATTTTATGAAATTAAAAGATATACCATATTTTGATGTTTGTATTTCAAATACTCCATATCAAATTTCTTCTGGTATTGTTTTCAGATTATTAGAAATGCAAAAACCTCCAAGAATTGCAGTTCTTATGTTTCAACGAGAGTTTGCATTAAATTTAACTGCAAGACCAGGTGAATCATTATATAATAGATTGAGTGCTAATGCACAAATGTGGTCAAATGTTAAACATGTTATGAAAGTTGGGAAAAATAATTTTAGACCACCTCCAAAAGTTGAATCAAGTGTTGTTAAAATTGAACCAAAATTTCCAAAACCAAATATTGATTATAATGAATGGGACGGTTTACTTCGTTTTTGTTTCAATCGTAAAAACAAAACATTAAATGCTATCTTCAGAAACAGTAAAATTTTAGAAATGTTAGAAAAGAACTATAAAACATATTTACAATTTTTAGGTGAACAAAGAGGAGAAATTTTATATGATGATAGTGCAGATTATACAAAAATTGTTAAAGAAAAAGTTGAAAAAGTTATGGAAGAGACAGGATTTGGTGATAAGAGATCTGCTAAATTAGATCAAACTGATTTCTTAAAACTTCTATATGCATTCCATCAAGTTGGTATTCATTTTGCTTAAATCAACTTAATTATGTTTTTTTACACCTGTATAATATTGATCATTATAATTTCTATTGCATTTTACACATTTAAAGTAAATATATTATTTATTCTCTATATAGAAAGAAGAATTGATTGCTTTAAACTATCTTCTTTTAGTAGCCTTAGAGAAATCTTTTTCAATAACAGCTTCAACACCACTTTCTTCTAATTCTTCTTCTTCCATTTGAACAGCTTCTCTTCTTTCCCACCATCTAGTTTCAGCCAATTCAAATGCCTTAGTTTTCAAACCTTTACCTCTAGTATCTCTGTTTTGATCAATAACCCATGTTAAAAATTCAGCACATGTTCTAACATAGAAATTACGTAAAGATTCAAATGCCTTTGGATGTGGAAGCCATGGTCTTTCATCAGGAATAGTCGGAGTTGCTTCGTCCTCTTCCTCCTCTTCTTCCTCTTCTTCATCTTCAGCAACTAATTTAGCATCAGTTGGTTCTTCTTCATCGTCATCTTCATCATCTTCATCGTCATCATCATCAAACTCATCGTCAGAATCTGCAGATGCAGCATAAATTTCACTCAAATCTTCCCATAAAACGGTACAACCATCAAGTTTGGATAAATCAATAGTGTAAAAGGAATCTAGATTACATTCAACTTCACCATTTTCCCAAATACCACCATAAATATAGAATGTATCATCCATAACACATGTTAAAGCATTAAACCTTTCATGGGGCATTTGATTTCTAACGGGATATTCTTTCTTCTTTTCTTCTTCATCATCAGAGGTAGCTTTACTTTCTAAATCAGTATCAGTTTTAAGTGATTCATTTTCTTCATCTTCATCTTCATCATTTAAATTAGCATTCTTTAAAATTTCATTCAATATATCTTCTAATTCTTTATCTCTATTAACTTTTTCTTTTTTGAAAACTTCCTTCTTCTTACGGGCCTTTAGTTTAGAATTGAACCATCTATTTGTTTCACAATTATAACTTAATAGTGTATTATAAAATTCAGAACTCAAAGTTTCCTCAGTTTCATCTAAATCATAGACACCACCAAATAAATAACCTCTACCTTTATGTAATTGCATACTACAACCAACTCTTGGAGTTGGTTGCCAACCTTGTTTTCTCTTTCTTTCCCATCTTAATGATTTAATATCACTCTTTATTTTAAGTGTCCAGGTATCAGTTAAAACTTTACCCTTTTGTAAACCTTTACCTGCTTTAACTTTTGTATAACCACCATATAGAATTAATTCATCATTATAACAAATTAATGAATGACCACTTCTTGGATCTGGCATACTCATAGTTTGAGGAAATTCAACTTGAGTCCATTTATAACTCATAATATCAAATAACCATAAATCATTTAAATAAGTTGTATGAGTACCTAAATCTCTAAAACCACCAGATAAAATAACATAATTTTTCCAAACAGTCATTCTAGCACCACTACGACCTGATGGACATCTTTTTTCATCAACTTTTGCCCATTCCTTAGTTTCAACATCTAAAATCCAAGTATCTGAATAATGATGGAAAGTACTTTGCTTTGGAGATGAAAATTCACCACCATGTAAAACCATTATACCAGAAGGATGGAAACACATTGAATGTGATGATCTAGCTAAGGGTGAATTTTTACTAATATAACGACGCCATGTATCACTATCAGGTGAATAAACATTTAAATCATTATAAAAATGAACAATACCTTGAGAATTTGCAACTTCACCACCGAAAAGGAATAATTCTCTTCTTTGAGCCATTGGAGCTGCAACTATTGTACCATTTGTACGTTTGGATGGTCTATCAATATTAGTTACATGAACTGCTTCAAATTGTTCTTGTTCTGCTGCAAGTTGTTCAAGAAGTGCATCAATATCAATATCATCTTCAATATCATCACCTGCCTTTTTAGATTGTTTCTTTAATTTAGATTCACCCTTTGATGCTTTTTTCTCAGCTTTAGCTTGTTTAGCTGCTTTCTTTGCATCCTTATTCTTCTTATCCTTTTTAGCCATTGCTTTTGGATAACTGAAAGGTAATTTATTATTTACAGACAAATAAAAATTTCACTTTTCATCAACTAATTCTTTTCCAGTGAAAGAAAATATTTTGGTGATATTACGTAATGATACCAGTTATACAGCTTACATAGAGGGCAATTTGTTACAAGAGGCGGACACAGGTGGATACCACCGGCAAGAACCTCCTCCCGATGATGGTTACACTAAGACTATACCAGGGCAAAAAGAAGACCCAATTTTAGTTACAAACTCATCAA
>JAJMAS010000064.1:0-46396 GCA_030565065.1 Pichia cephalocereana | reverse complement strand
CAATTATGATTGACGCGACTTCCCGTGTTGGATATATTTGACATAAACCTTAACAAAAGGTAGTATTAATATATCCTTAATAGTGCTTCTCTATATGTCTTCTTCCCTATGAGATGTGTGATTATGGGGATATAATTATTATGGGTTGGTAAAAAGCAATGAATGGCGTGTTAAAGATTGGATGCAAGAAGGATGATGGTAGTTTGGGATGTTATATAGTATGAGATTGAATTATATATTGATGAGCCCTCAAATTCTTTCATAGAATAATCATTTCTTAATGAAAGATTTAAAGATCAAACAATAATAAAATAATATTTGGAAGAAATCCATAGTATCATAACCATCTACTACTCTGATACAAAGAGACAATTGAAAAGAAAGAAAGTGATACAAGCAGTAATACGATGCCCAACTATAGCTGGTGGCGGCTGAGTAAAAAAAATGCTATTGCGGGGGATGAATATAATAAAATAACATGATTTTCAAAAAGAAGAGTTTTTAACAACTACATCTCTTCTTTTAAACAGCAAATACACAATCACGATGAAACCATTAAGTGCCAAAATTGCAGCTGATTTAGATGCATCATTAATGTCAACTTTGGGATATACATTAGAACAATTAATGGAATTAGCTGGATTATCAGTTGCACAAAGTATTTACAAAGAATATAATCCATCCAATTATCCAAATGCAACAATAATTTGTGGACCTGGTAATAATGGTGGTGATGGATTAGTTGCTGCAAGACATTTAAAATTATTTGGATATGAGAAAATTAATGTAATTTATCCAATTAAGGGTAAAAATCCATTCTATAGTAAATTAATTACTCAATTGAAAATATTTAATATTGAAATAAGTGATGGATTAAATAATGAAATTTTAAATAATTCCAATCTAATTATTGATTCAATGTTTGGATTTTCATTTCATCCACCTTTAAGAGATCCATTTGATTCAATATTATTACAAATTATCAAATCTAAAAATGAAAATAATGATAAAAAGATAATTGCAGTTGATATACCAAGTGGATGGGATGTTGATAATGGACCAATTAAAGATTCTATTACTGAAAATTATATGCCTGATATGTTAGTTAGTTTAACAGCTCCAAAACCATGTTCATTGAAAATTTCTCCCAATACAAATCATTATTTAGGTGGTAGATTTATAAGTAAAAATATTGCAGAGAAATGGGGGTTTGAAGTACCTGATTATAAAGGTGTTGATCAATGTATAAAGTTAAATTAAATAGTAGTATACAGTAGATAATTTATATAGCATTTTTAATATTGTTAATTATAATACAATGACTTTAATAAAGTCTATTGGAAATTATAAGAAACAATTTATTGAAAATTCAAAGAAGAGGAGAATTTGTTTGTAAAAGAGTAAAAAAAGAGAAGCAGTATTAGTTATTGGGATTTAATTCATTATAAGATGTAGTATTCAGGTTTAATGCATTCAAATTGTAATTATTAATTTGATTATTAAGATCATTATTTAAATTTGTCATATTCATATTTAGTAAATTGTTATTATTATTGTTATTATTATTGTTGATATTGAAGTTATTATTGAAATTGTTAAAATTATTGTTCAAGTTATTAAAATTTTGGAAATTATTAGCTGTAGGTGGTGGTATTTGTGAATTATTACTATTTGATATACTTGTCATATTATTAACCATTGGTAACTGAATTGGTAATGAATTAGTTCTATGAAATGATGGTTGAATGTTATTATTAGAAGTATTGATAGTATTATTATTATTATTATTATTATTATTGTTGCTATTTGATTGAGGTAAATTTCTTCTTTGTTGATTTGAGCTACGTACACCTAATGGATTTTTACTAAAACTTAATCTTATACCATTTTTTGAAGAACTATTTGAATTATTTTCTTGACAGGGTAATGTTTTACCATAAAGTTCAGCTAATGCTTTAGTTGCCATTAAAATATCATCAAATTCTACAAAACATATTGGACCATGATTATTATTATTAGAATTTGAGTTGTTGGTACTATTTGAATTATTTGAATATTGTTTTGATTTAAATGATAATCTTTTAAAACCAGGTTGAGATTTAAATAATGAATGTAATTCAATTTCAGATGCATCAGGTGGTAAATTACCAACATATAAAGTATTACAAGGAGGATTTTGATCAGCTGGATTAATTGGAGGAGGTATTTTCAATAATAATGATAATTCATTAAATGTGTTATTAGTTGGAGAATGTGAGTGTGAATGAGTGTTTATGTTGGGGTTATTATTATTGTTGTTTATTATATCATCATTGAATAGGAATGAGTTATTTGAAGTATTTATTGGAGATAGAGTATTATTGATATTATTATTAAGATTTAAATCATTTTTAGAAATTGGAGAAGATTTTTGAGTTGAAGTAAAAGGAATTGAAAAAATATTATTTGGATCAATTAATTCACAAATAATTTTTGGATAATTAATACCGAAAATTTGTTTATTATTTAATAAATGAAAAACTTGAATTGCGATATTTTTTGAATAAAATTTTGAATAAATTATTGGTAAATTTGATAATGAATCATTAATTATATCAATAAAAAAAACATCATTAATACAAAGTGAAAAAATAAGTGAAGCTTCTCTAATTGAAATATCTAGTGGTAAATTTTTAATTTTTAAAATAAAATAATTTGATAAATTTGAACTTGAATTTGGATTTGAATTTGAATGTATAAGATTATTATTATTATTATTATCATTTAAATTAGTATTAATTGATAAATTATTAATTGAATTATTTAAATCATCATGAGATAAATTTGATGCATATAATGAAGACATAATTAAGTAAAGATTTATTTATGTATAAAAAAATGATAATATATGATAATATATGATAATGTATGATATGATATGATAATAGACTAATGTACAGAGATAGAGAGAATGTGAATGTAAGAGCTGAAAAAGAGTTTTGTTTTTATTTAAATATATTTTATTGTTATTGTATAAAGTTAAGTTAGTTGAAGAATATATAAATATACAAATAAAAACAAAAAAAAAATAAAATAAAAGAAAAGAAAAAGCAATGATAAGATATATTATAAACCGATGGATAGCAATAGCGATTATAATGTGGCAGTATTTAATAATTTATGTCTTTAAATTTGATTATGTAATAAATTATCAACTTAATCGACTCATCGACTCAATAGACTTCACTTAAATATAAAGCCCCGATAGTCCCATCGACCCAACTATATTACGTAATAATATAATAAATTCTTATCAATTCTAATATAATTCTTAAAAGGGTAATTTTAATAGACTAGTGAAATAAGTTAGTTAAATCAACTATACATTTTACATCCCTTTAACTATTAGTATTAATTAGATTAAATTAAATTAAATCAAATCAATTAGAATCAAGTACAAAAAGAGGGCACTTTCCCCCCATTTTTTTAATCTTGTCTGATTTTTTGCCTTTTGCCACTCTTTTTGCTTTTTTTCATTTGTATTTTATCTATTATCATTTAATAAACAATGTCTCATATTTCAAAGAGAGATAGATCCGCTTTTTATAATAACCTTAGTAATAATAATAATAAATATTCTGATATTATTCATTTAAATCCAAAATTAAATAATAATATCATTCCAAATAATATTAATAATATTAATAATAGATCTCATAATAGAAACTCTTATAATAGCAACAACAATAATAATAATAACGCCAGTAACAATCAAAAGAAAAAATCTTCAACTAATACAAAATCAACATCCACTTCTCAAAACAATAATATAGGCTCAACTCATAAAAAAATAATCAATGAAACAACTATTTCAAATGATTCATTAATATCACTTTGCTCCCCGTTTACAATACCTGATAATTCAAATTCAAATAAATTTACCTTTATTAATGATAGATTTACAAATCCAAATATTAATTTATCAATTATTTATGGTGATTTAAATAATAATATTAAATCTACTACTACTAATCCTATCAAAGCTAATACTCAATCTTTAAATAAGGAAAAACATTTATCCTTCCTAAGTCAAACTTTAGATATTTTAAATAATTTAAATAACTCTTCATCCTCTGATATAGATTTACAAGATTTAATTATTGATTCTCCTTCACAATCAATTTCAGATTCTGATTTAGATTCAGAAATTGATTCAGAAATTGATTTAATTGATAAAGTGGTTATTTCAAATAATGTTACTAGTAACTTATTACCAAATATTAACAATAATGAAAAAAATTATTTAAATGTTTTCAATATTTTAAATGATAATAATGATTCAAATATACACATTAATTTACCATAATTGAAACTTTCTCAAATCTTTTCTTATTAATTATATCTTTTCTTATCTTTTCTTATCGTTACAGCTTTTACAATTTCTAACTTATATTTTCTTATCTCAAATTATCTTTTCATATCTTATCTTATCTTATCTTATCTTATCTTTTTTTATCTTTACTACTAATATTACTATTAAAGTTACTATCACAGCATTCAACAAATAAGAGTTAACAATAATTTATTATACTTTATATATATATCCAGCTTTTTTTTAATAAGAATATCATTAACCATAATATCCTAAACCATACGAAGTAACTTAACAATTTCATTCTCTTCAATCTTACCCTTGATACCATCACTTTTATTATTACTATCTTCTAAACTCATTCTAACACTTAACATCCAATTTGATCTATAAACTTCCATTATCCCCCATCTTTTATTATAATCAGGATTCATCATATTCATTAAAACTAAAATAACATCATCCTTTAATGAATTAATATTTTTACCAAAATTTTCATTTAAATTAAAATTTCTACTCATTTCAAATCCTATTTTCATTAAATTAATTTTATTAGATTGATATTTTTCATTAAATTTTTTAAAATTATTATCATTATCAATTGATGCAATATTCCATGGTTTATTAAGAAATTTAATTTGATAATAAAGTATAATTAATGACCAAATATCAATTTTCTTTAAAATTTTACAATCATTATTAACGATATCATTTTGAAATTTCCTTAATATTTTGGGATTAACAATTTCAGGTGGTTTAAAAGAGTTCGTACCCTTAATTAAGAAACTTTCATCACCAATCGGATAATCATCAATTCTATTAATATCAATTGAATAACCAAAATCTGAATATTTTAATTTACCAAAATTATCAATTAAAATATTTTCAGGTTTAATATCTCTATGAATTATTTCATTTAAATGTAAAAATTTTAATCCTTCAACTAATTGTAACATAATGAAATCTTTTAAATTATTTGAAATTTTTAATTTTTTTTTACGTATATTTGTAATTAATTTAAGTAAATCACCATTTTGATGATAATCAATTAAAATTCCAATATTAATTGGTTTATTATCAAATATTTGTGGATATGAATCGTTAATTGATATTTCACTATCAACTGATTCTGTATCACTTTGATCTTCCTCATCTTCAAGATATCTGAATAATCCATAACTTTCAATTATATGTTTGGTTTTAAATTTACTTATAATAAGATATTCATTTAATGAATTGAATGTATAATCAGGTTTAATTTTCCTTTCAATTATTTTATCATCACTATCATGATTCTTTAATGGTGATAGATTTTCCGAATTATTTGTTGAACTTATTGAAATATTTGAAATTGATTTAGTTAATAAATTCAGTCTACTATTACTTTTATTTGATGATGATCTTGATAATGGTCTACTCTCTACCTCATCCGCTACCATTTCATCTTCTTCACTTTTCATTAATTTGAATACATATGATTTCCTATTAATTTTCAATTTGACTTTATAGATTATACCACTTGAACCTTCATCTAATTTAATAGTTGAATCATTAATTGTAAATTTCTTTAAATTTGGTAAATTTAATGAATTAAGTCTTGAATTATTATTTGAATTACAAATTTCTAATATTTCATCATATGATTGATTAGGTATATCTAAATCTACTGATTCATCAACATTAGTTGATTCAATACCATTTAAATGCATATCTTTTTTTTCTTAATTAACTTTAAAATACTATATTCCCATTACCGTATCACAAAAGAAACTCTCCTATGCTCTACCGTATATAATACTTCCCTACTTATATAAGATACTCCTTCTTCAACTTGGTAATATCATGTTCTGTTGAAGACCTTTAAATTATCATCAATTTGAAAGACGCGTCTGTGGAAAATAGAAGGGTTTGAAGTCATCTATTTATTATTTATTAACATGGAATTTAATGCTTTATCTTAAAGTGGGTTTTCTTATCAGTAGGGAATGGTAACGATGTCTGGTAATGATACAGTATCTGAATCAGATGTTGAATCTAATTGGGTTATTGTACGGTTATTAGATTCTTTCTCAAATGCTATTTATCAACAATCGAAAGAGAATAATGATAGTACAGATATCAATACTATTAATAATGAAGGTGCAAGTGCATTTATCTCATATTGGATGTCACCATTTTCAATGATGTGTATGATAACTGCAGTTATAATGAATAGAATTGTTATATTTGCATCAAGTAGAAGAAATAATAGATTACCTATCATTTCAAATATAATTTTAAGAATTTTTGCAATTTATTTATTATTAAATGGTAGTTATGAGATTTTCTTAAGATTATGGTATTATCAAAAATATATTGAATTTAATACTGCTACTACTACCACAGATAATATATTAAAATCATTACATTTATCATTATGTATTAGTCAAATATTTGATACATTTATATCAGTTGCATCAGGTTTAAAACCTTCAATGGAGACAGGTATAACATTATTTGAATATTCATTAGCATTTCAAGAAATTGAAAAATCAAATAAAGATATTTCAATATCAATTGAAATTTTAATAATTGCAATAATTTCAGTTTTAAATCAATTAAATATTCATTTATTAGGATTATTTAATTTACTTAATTATAAATTAATAACTTCAACAATAATTGGTTTATTTACATTAGGATTTTATTCATATAATTTAATTAATGGTTCAATAATTAATTTACCATTGATAATAATTGTTGGATATTTCCCCCATTTTTGTATTTTAAATTTAATTATTTTGAGTTTATTAATTTATTTAATTACAGGTTTAATTAAATTTTCATTTAATGATTTATTAATTAATAATTTATTAATTAATTGGAATTCAATTAATATTTCCCTATCTGATGATTTTTATACTGCATTAATTAAATTCGGTGAATTTATTATAAATTTATCAATTAATCAATGTTATATAAGGGAAACTTCAAATATTTATTTACCAATTGATAATTTTATTCAAATGGAAATTAATAATATGAAAAATAATAATAAGAAGGTCAATGGTTATAATAATGAAATGATTAATAATCCTGAATTAATTAATATTGAAAAACAAAATGATGAAATAATTAAAATTGGAGTTTTGAAATGGGTTGTTTTTAGAAGATTGAAAATGTTTAATGGTGTGGTTATGAAGTTTATAAAGTTAATCGTTTTAAAGATTATAAGTGTATTTAGGAAAAGGAATAATAATAGAAATAATGATAATAATAATAATAAAAGAGTGGTTAAATATAGAATAATTGAGGATGATAATGGTGTTAAATGTATTTATTTAGATAATGAAGATACTAATAATGAAAATAATGATAATTATAATAATGATAATAATATTAATAATGAAAAAGTGAATATAAATGAAATTAATGATGAGGATCTTAATAAAATGTATTCACATTTACTGCTAAATACGGAATTACCTGATAATGATGAATCTAATGACTATAAAGATAGTGATGAAGAGGATGAAGATATACTAACAGACAATGAATCTACAGTATCAGATGAAGAAATACAAGAATTATTTACTAATAATGATATTAATCATATACTTACCGATATGAGAGAACAACATATTATGACGTATCATATGAATCATGAAAAGGATTTTGTACCAATATCCCAATTAACAAGATCGAATTTCTCTAAGTATTATACAGATGATATGAAATTACTTGATTATTTACTTGAACAAAGATTAAAGAGAGTCAATAATGATAAAGAAACTTTTAATGATGATAAAATGAATAAAATAAATGATGATCAATTAGGTATTTGTGTTGTATGTCATGAAAATTCTAGACAAATAGTTTTATGGCCATGTAGATGTTTAGCTATATGTGAAAGTTGCAGAGTATCATTATTTATACGAGAATTTGCAACTTGTGTATGTTGTAGAGGTGAAGTTGAAGGTTTCAGTCGTATTTACATACCGTAATCTTATAATTATTATGTAATCACTGTGTTTACATTTCGATTTTTCTAATTTTTTCAAATTTTTGGTGAAATTTCGCTTTGTTTTGGTTTTTGATATACAGGCAGGCCATTTTGGTGTTTTGAGCTTTTAATTTATTGATCTTTTGATTGTTTGTTGAGTTATTGATAGACACGACACTGCCATGAGAGAAATCGTATGTATTATATAGTATATGGGAATAGTATATGTTGTATATTTTATTCCTTATTTTTATTTTAATTGCACAGTTTAAATACTAACATGAATTTTCTAAATTACATTATTTAATTATAGATTCATTTATCAACAGGTCAATGTGGTAACCAAATTGGTGCTGCCTTTTGGGAAACTATTTGTGATGAACATGGTTTAGATGCTAATGGGAATTATATTGGTACTAATGATTTACAAAAATCAAGATTAAATGTTTATTATAATGAAGCTTCAAGTGGCAAATATGTTCCAAGAGCTGTTTTAGTTGATTTAGAACCTGCAACAATTGAAAATGTTAAATCTTCAAAATTTGGTAATTTATTTAGACCTGATAATTTAATTTTCGGTCAAAATTCTGCTGGTAATAATTGGGCAAAAGGTCATTATACTGAAGGTGCAGAATTAGTTGATTCAGTTATGGATGTTGTTAGAAGAGAAGCTGAAGGTTGTGATTCTTTACAAGGTTTCCAAATTACTCATTCATTAGGTGGTGGTACAGGTTCTGGTATGGGTACTTTACTTATATCTAAAATTAGAGAAGAATTCCCTGATAGAATGATGGCAACTTTTTCAGTTATGCCATCACCAAAAGTTTCAGATACAGTTGTTGAACCTTATAATGCAACTTTATCAGTTCATCAATTAGTTGAAAATGCTGATGAAACTTTTTGTATTGATAATGAAGCATTATATGATATTTGTGTTAGAACTTTAAAAATTAATCAACCTTCATATGATCATTTAAATCGTTTAGTTTCATCAGTTATGTCAGGTGTTACAACTTCTTTACGTTTCCCAGGTCAATTAAATTCAGATTTAAGAAAATTAGCTGTTAATTTAGTTCCATTCCCAAGACTTCATTTCTTTATGGTTAGTTATGCTCCTTTAACTGCTGAAGGTTCACAATCTTTTAGATCTTTAACAGTACCTGAATTAACTCAACAAATGTTTGATCCAAGAAATATGATGGCTGCATCAGATCCAAGAACTGGTAGATATTTAACTGCTGCTGCTTTCTTTAGAGGTAATGCAAGTGTTAAAGAAGTTGAAGATGAAATGCATAAAGTTCAAACTAAAAATCAAGATTATTTTGTTGAATGGATTCCAAATAATGTTCAATCATCTGTTTGTTCTGTACCTCCAAGTGGTTTAGATATGTCAGCAACTTTTGTTGGTAATTCAACTTCAATTCAAGGTTTATTTAGAAGAGTTGGTAGTCAATTTAGTGCAATGTTTAAAAGAAAAGCCTTTTTACATTGGTATACTTCTGAAGGTATGGATGAAATGGAATTTACTGAAGCTGAATCAAATATGAATGATTTAGTTAGTGAATATCAACAATATCAAGATGCAACAGGTTTAGATGATGATCTCGATTTTGATGAACAAAATCAAGTAGATGAATAAACAACTACTTGCTATTTCTTCCTTTTCTTTCCTTTCCTTTCTTTCTTTCTTTTTTCCTCTTCAACTTTTCTACTTTTATTCTTTATCTTTTTATCAAAACCTCTCCTTCTAAAATAAAATTTCATCTACATATTACAATGCTTGTTTGGATACCATTTCTTAGAGATTTATTTTTGGTTTATTAGAAATTTATTAATGTCAATCAATATAATCAATAAAATCAATAAAATCATAGTTCATATTCATATTCATATTTATATTCATATTCATATTCATATTAATTTTTATTTCAGTTCAATTACTTTTCCAATGTAATATATACGTATATATTTTAACTCCAAACAAGCATTGATAGTTGAATTTATTATATATTTTGTCTTAAATGTATATCTAGTATCTAATAATCTTAAAAAATATTATTTTACTATGTAATTTATAAGAAATACCCACACGCTCTTGTATTTTTCACCAATTAGCATAGGTTACTTTACTTGACGACTTCTTCTATTGACAATGCATTGGCCATCATCAATTGAGACTATTCAAAGATTACCACAAACTGAAGATTTGAATAAATTAACATCTAATGAAAAACTTAAACATGAATTTAAACCTGAACCTCATAATGATGAAATAATTGAAATTTTAACAAATTATTCAAATAATTTACCATATTTTATAATAACTTATAGATCAATTTATTTATTTGATTGGAACCATAAAGTACCAATTAATGCACATATTAGATCAAATGAATCAATTGAGAAATTTGGTTTCAATAAATCAATTAAATTATCACCAAATCAACAAACAATTGCAATCATGACAAATTTAAATATTTTACTTATTTATACATTTAAATTAAATGGTAGTGATAGTGAATTGCTTACAATTTATGATAAAAATTCTAAAATTGTACAAAATGGTTATCCATTAAGTGATTATGTTGATGATTCATTCGGTTATGGTGGTATTAATAAAAAATTCATTAATAATAATAATACTAATAATAGTGGTAATAATGGTATTGTTAAAAATTTAATTGATTCATTTATTGGAGTTGATGATGGTGAAGTACCAATTTATGATTTAGGTTTAAGATTGAAATTGATCTTGAATATTTCAACAGAGGTAATTGATTATTGTTTTACAAGTAGTATGGAATTATTATTGATTAATAAAGATCCACATTCATTACAAATAATTAATTTAAATAATCAAAATAATAATGATGAAAGTAAGGATAAAAATAATAATTATAGAGATTTAAAAGATTTTGAATGGTTTAAAGATGTTAATTGTAATAATGGTGGAGAAATTAATAAAATGGAATATAATTATGATCTTAACTGTTTCTTATGGATAAATGAATTTTCTGATGTTTTAATTGCTCATCATACAGGTGATTCATTATCGAATTTCAACTTCAATGTTAAATGTTTATTCAAATGTGAATTGAATGATAATGTCAAAGTTGTGAAAGGACTGATAAATCATTTGAAGAACTTAATTTATTTATTACTGGAAAATGGTGATATCTTAATTTATAAACTCTATGATAATTTCACATTCAAATTGTTGAAAAGGATAAAGAAATGTTTGCCATCTAAAACACCATTGAATTTACAATTACACCCCAATGGTGATTCATTTTTAGTTCATTTTGATAATGGATGGAATATTTATTCACTTTTAGGTAATTTAAACTTTTCAACATTTGAATATGATTATATGAAAATTACAAATTGCATTAAGATTAATTATTTAAGTTCAAAAAATTTAATAATTATCAACAATTCAAATGAAATTTTAACAATTTCTTTAACAGTGATAAATAATGGTGAAGGGTTTAACTTTCTATCAATTAAACGTCCATTATTATATGATAATGATAAAATTCATATTTTTAAAGCTTATGAAAAAAAATTAATTGAGCATCATCATTATAATTACAATATAAATGATATAACAAATAAGGAAACTGAAATTTGGTTAAATGAATTATTACCATTATCATTTAGATTACATAATCATACAATAAGATCAACAAGTGTTAGTAATGATGGTAATTATATTTGTATAATTGGTAATTATGATATTATAATTTTCAATAATTTAACTAAAATGTGGAAATTTTTACAAATTAATCAAGATACAACAAATAAATTTGAAAAAATTGAGACAAGTGCAAGGAAATGTCTTTGGTGGAATAACTATTTAATATTAGGTTTTAATAGTTATAATAGTGGTAATAATGGTGCCTCTAATAGTAAACAAGATAATGATAATAAATCTGAAGTTGTTATATTTTCAAATAAGATTTTAGAGAAACATGAAAATTTTAGTTCTGAATTTATAATTTGGAATTTTAATTTTATTGATACACCATATGATAATGAAAGTTTTGTTAATTTTTATATTGATATATTTACTGATACATTATTTGTTATAACTAATAAGATTAATTGTTATACATGGAATTTAAAATTATCAACACAATTGAAGGATAGGGAAATTAATTATGAAGATTTTGGTAATAGTAATGGTAAATTAATAAATGAGAGATCATTAAAATTAATGAGATCATCAATAATTATTCAAAAATCTACAGTTTATCAATTAAGTGCATGTTTTAAAGAGAATGATGAATCAATTGTTTTAAATTATGGTACAATTTTGAAAATTAATGAAACTGATTTATTATTTTTAACAAATACTGATCTTTATTATATTAAAAGGGAGAAAATGCCAAAATCATTTACATTTTCATATAATATTTATTTAATTAATGATAGTGTTGAATATGTTCATAAATTAAATAATTCATTAATTTGTTTATTTGATGGATCACAATTATTACATTATAATTTAAGTGATGATATTGATATGTTAAAATTAAAATCTATTAATATAAGTATTGGAAATGATATTATAAAAGGGGATAATGGAATGGAGACAATTGTTAAATATTCAGGAGTTTGTCCATATCCAATTACTACTATACCATTCCAAAATATAGTATTTGGAATTGAAGTTGAATGTTTTGATAGAATTAATTTAAAATTAGAGACAATTAGAAGAAATTATTTATCTGATGTTGTTGATCATTATATTGAATCAAATATTAAAGTTAAACATTTAGAAGAGGATTCTAATGCAATTAATATTAAAACAGTTTATCAAAAATTTTCTAAATTTAAGAATTTCAAATTTATCTTGGAGAAATTAATGGTTGATTATTTACAAGAATGTTATGATAATAAAGAATTTGATTTACAAAATGAATATTTTGATAGATTATATTTATTAATTAAACTTACAGGATCGATATATGATATAATACTTAATTGTTTGAAAAAGACAGAGACACATTATTGGCCAATATTTTTTGAAAAGAGTAAGGAGAGACCAAGATATATTGTTAATAAATTATTTGCAGAATCTAATAATCAAAGACTTACAGCACATTTTTTCATTATAATGTTAAATTATGAGAAATATGATACATTAGGAGATAATTATAGTATAGTTGATATTAAGAGACCTAAATCTAAGGGTAAAAATAATAAGAATAATAAGAATAAGGATAAACAATCTAAAATTAGTAAAGATGATCAAGATATTGTTGTTACAATTTTAAAGAAATTAATTATATCAAAAGATTTTGATACATCATTTGAATTAGTTAGATTTTTGAAAATTGTTGATAAGGATATGACACATAAATGTCTTACAAAGATGAAATCATATTTAGAGAATGAATGAATGAATGAATGAGTGAGTATAGTTAATTGGTTCATATTTTTGATATTGATAATTTTTTTTTTATAAATAAATAGTAGTATAAAGATTGGGAAGTGAATATATGTAGACTATAATAATAATCATCAGGGATACCAAACAATTAAGCTTGAGTAGCACCTTTTAAAAATTTTTGAACGAATGAATCATTTGAAACTGTACTATAATGATCAAAATCTTCAAAATATTTCATAACATGACATTGTTGTTTCCAAAAATTAACTAATTCTTGAAATTCCATTTGACCTTTCATATAAAGAACATTTTTAATTGCTAAATCTTGAACAAATCTATGTCTTTCAAATTCTTGTCTAATTTTAGTTTTCACTTGATAAGCAGGGATATCTAAATCATAACTATTAACGAATTCTCTTGAATGTCTTAAATATCTTCTATATAAATTTAACACACGTAATCTAAGTTCAGCATTAGTAACAGAGAATCTTGCAGCTTCAGCAAAAGCAGTTGGAGTAGTCATTGTTGTTCAAATAATATAATCTACCAATAAAATCAACTATATTACTTACTTACTTACTTACTTACTTACTTACTTACTTACTCTCTCCCCTCATAAAAAACTAAGTGAGAGTGAAATTTTAAATTTATTATTATGGTGCACGGTATTATATTTTGATTACGTAAATTATATCATATCTATTTTTAAGAATTATTATTGTTATCTGTCTTATTTCTCTTTCTATTAACAACATCATTTCTGGATCTTTCTTCCTTCCAGTCATAATATGCATGAATTGCATTAATAATTATCAGTGGATCATCTCTGTCTAACTCGATTATTTTATTCTTCAATTCTTCTCCTAAATTGTTTGTTTCCAAATATGCAATTAGATTGTTAATAACTTTCAATTCATTGATATTTAAACTTAGCAGTTCAAATCTAAGATCTATGTCTTTCCATTCTTGAATTAATATTTCCCTGCGTTTACTATCACTAAAATTGAAATTATCCCTTGAGTTTCTTGCATATTGAAAAGGATCGTATAAAAAACCGGTTATACATATAAATAGACACTCTTGAGCTGGGTCTGTAGATTCAATGTAATTTGAAACTTCCGGTACTGAATCCAATATGAGTTTATTAATTATTTCATTTTCATTATCTCTGCATGTTATGTTGTACTTGGTGGTTCTTCATTTCTGGCATCTATTAGTTTCTTACATGCATTAAATAATCCAATGGTATCGCAAGTTCTTGATATCCACCTCCACCATTCTATTAACTGTTGTTGATCTTTCAGAATGAATGGTCTATAATTGTTTCTCTTTAGTTGATTTAGTTTTATTTCGAACTTGCTCAATATTCGTTTCTTGTAAAATGAAATTCTTATTACCCGTTTATTCTTTACAGTGTCAACTTCAGATGAGACAGCTTTTGTTTCCATTGTGTTTTCAGTTCTTGATGATTTGTTTGTGATTGTAATTTGGGATGATGAATTTTCCATTTCCATTGTATTTTTAGCTGTATTGTTGACCCTGTTAGCATCATTATTAGACTCTGTAGGAGAGACCACCATGTTAGAATTTGAGGTATTTTCGCTGGACATTCTAGCTATTGAATATGAATTTAACCTTATCTTGAATGTATCTGTTTAATAGATTATAATGTTTGTACTCAGTTATCTAAACAACTAGTCCATAACTTCTATCCTTGATCACTTCACGTATCTGAGTACCAGATTGATTGGTTTGACGCGACTTCCCGTGTTGAACAGATTTGACATGAATCTTAACACTTTATATAGGGTCTCTGCTGATTATTGCTCTTTCAGGTATCTTATTTTTTTCTTTCTTTTTCATTTATAGGACACTGATGAACTGTGAAGTGTTTAAACATCCAACAGTGCTGTCTCTCATAGTGGGGGTAGGGATGGCATTGGGGATATTTGGTTCTTATGTTCCTCAACATATTAAAGTTATAAGGAGAAGATCAAGTGAAGGTCTGTCTCCAACTTATTTACTTTTAGGTTCTCTATCTGCTTTCTCTGCCTTTATTAATATTTATATAGTAACAATGGATGCAAGAAATTGTTGTAGATTATCTCTAAATTTTTTCCAATGTTCAAATTCAATGATTGGTTTTATTCAAATTTTAAGTCAAGCAATTGGTGGTATTCTAATTTTCATTCTTTGTGTTTTTGCAACTTCAAATTCTTTAAGAGAACCTGCAATTAATCATCATTTATTAATAATAAATTTTAAAATTTTCATCTTTTATATATTGATTAATCTTTCAATTTTAATATCTTTAACAATTAACACTAATAATCATCAATTACTTATGTTATTTGCTAATATATCAGGTTTATTATCAACTTTATTTGCTCTGTTACAATTCTTACCTCAATTATTAACTACTTATAAAGTTAAACATCCAGGTAGTTTATCTGTACCCATGATGATCATTCAAACTCCTGGTGGTTTCCTTTGGAGTTATAGTTTATGGACTCAACCAAATTCAGTTTGGAGTTCTTGGTTACCTTACTTCGTATCAGCTATTTTACAATTATTATTACTTGCAATGTGTATTTATTTTCAAATGAATTATCCAACTGATTTAATGGAAGCTAATGCTGAATTACGTATTGCTGAAGAAAATTTACTTAATGCAAATCATCATAATAATATAATTGATGAAAACTCTTCTTTACTATCTTCATAATAATCCCATTTTATATATATCATTTTGTATTTTTGTTTTAACGAGTCTTTGATTAATTAAATTGTACAGATTTTCTACATTTATAAAACTAAACGGAAATAGTTTTCCAAATATTTAAACCATCAGTACCTGTACTAACTAAAGTACCAGGTAATTGTTTATGCCATCTAACATCTTTAACATCTTTTTGCCAATGAACAAATAATAATTGAGGTGGAATATCATCTAATTCTTTACTTTCCTTTCTTTGTTGAATAATTTCTTCATCATCCGCTTCAACTGCTAAATCCCATAATGTAACTGTATTATCCTCAGATGAAACTGCAACAATTGATTCATCTAATGGATTAAATGAAATTGATGTAATTGGTGATTTATGGAAATCATATGAAACAACTGGTGATGGTTGATTATTTGGTTTAAAATTTCTTAAATCCCATACCCCCCATGATCCATCATCATGACCTGATGCTAATAAATAATCAATTTTATCACACCATGATATAACATTGATATCACTTTTTGATGCTAAAACATTTAATGATGGTGTATGTTTCTTTGTTCTTGTATCCCATATTCTAACATATCCATCACAACCTGCAGTTGCGAAAACTGTCTTCTCTGATTTTGACCATTGGATATCTTCAATTGATGATTCATTAATTTGATATGGTGTACGATCAGTTTGCCATTTATTATTATTTCTTTGTGTTAAATAAATTCTACCTGAAACATCACCTGTTAATAATAATCCATCTTCAACTGATGACCAATCAAGTCCATAACCTTCAACATTACCATGATTTTTAATTGTATGAATTGGTCTCTTACTTGTCTTTGGAATAATATAACCTGGTGTATCAAATGCTTTAAATTGTGATGAAATATCAAATATATGAACTTCACCATTTTCTGACATTGTAGCAGTTAAATATTCATTTGTTTTACTTGCAAATGGATTAACTCTAATTCTATTAGTTGTATACTTTAATGGTATAGTTTCACTCTCTAAAATTGGATTAAATTTATCATCTTCATCATCTTCATCATCAATATCTTCTTCATCATCTTCTTCAGATTTGGCTAAAGTTTTAGATAATGATGATAATTTCATTATTATCATTTCATTATCTTTGGATCTTGATGCTTGAGTTGCAGTTGTTACAAACATTTTAGCTGGATAACTTCTTCTTTCATTACCATAATTATCAGGTAAAATATCCAATGTTAAACATGGCCATGGCATATTAACATTATGCAACATTTCATAAACAGTTGGATCTGCCTCTAAAACTTCATCAGGTCCTAATGGTCTTGATCTATGTGGTAAATATAATTCATTTTCACCATTTTCAACATTTTCACCTTCTTGTGTTTGATTTTTAATTTTATTAATTAATCCATCTTGATCAATAGAATTTTCTAGTTCTTCATCAGATTGATCTAATTCAATAATTTCACCTTCACTATCATAATCATCACCTGATAAATTTTCCATTTCACCTTCAATACCTAATTGTTTGGCAATATCATCATCTACATCATCTGCCATTTCAATATCTAAATTTTTATTTGCTGTATTTTTCTTACTTTCAGCATAATCACCCTCAAATTCAGATGCTCCTCTTTTAGACATTGTAAGTTTATTGCTCTGTTAAGATAATTAAAACTTCAATACTTTTAATTTCTTAAGCTTTAAAGTGGTTTCATAGAAAAATAAATTTTTTTGAGATGAAAAATAAAAAAAAAATTTGTTTTTCGGAAATTTCAAGGGGAGTTTAGAGATTTTTATTTGAAATTTCCGCTTTCTTTACTACATGAATTACTTTCACAGCTCTTACTGTTAAGGAAGAGAGATACAGAGACATTGATTGAGAGGTATACACAGTTAGGATGATCAATCTTGATTTCTTGGATCAGGAGCCACCTCCTGGATACATTGCTGGTATTGGTAGAGGGGCAACTGGGTTTGGAACTACAAATAATTTCCAAATATCACAAAATCTACCAATTACAACATATGAAAAAATAGATGATAATAATGATAGTAGTAATGGACAATTCGATGATGTTGTTGGTAGGAATTATCGTCAAATTATATCAAAAACAGAACAAGAGGATTTGGAAGCTGATAAAATATATAATGAAGTTGAACAACATTTACAAAATCAAAGAAATAAAAAGCTTAAACGTAAAAATGGTGATATTAATAATGATGAAACAAAAGATATTGATAAAAACTCATTGGCATATTCATTGAAGGAAATTTCTAATCAATTTCAAGATGTTAAAGAAGAATTAGCAATGATATCGGAGGAGCAATGGTTAAATTTACCTGAATCTGGGGATTTTACAAGAAGAAATAAAAGATTGAGAAATGAACTTCAACAACAACAACGATTTTATAGAAATTCAGATAGAATTACATTAGATCTTCAAAATGCTGGTGCAACAGATTTTTCTCTAAGTAATACTAATGAAGAGATTGATAATAATACAACAAAGGAAAATTCAAATGTTAATACTACTAGTGTTGAAGTAGATTCGAAGGTTAATCTTTTCGAATTATCCCTTGCCAAGGATAGATTATTAGAGACACAACTTCGATTAGGTGGTAAAGTATCATCATCAACTGATGAAATTGATAAAAATACTTATTTGGAGAGTTTACAAGAAACTAACAGTTCTCAATATAAAATTGATGATTATAAGAAAGCAAGGAAATTATTTACAAAACTTAGAGAATTAAATCCTCATAATCCTCAAAATTGGATTGCAAGTGCTAAATTGGAATTTGATGCTAAAAGGATTAAAAGGGCTAAAGAACTCATACAGGAAGGTTGTGAATTATGTCCAAAATCTGAGGATATATGGTTAACTAATCTAGAAATTAATTCCAATGATATACCAACAAGTAAAGTTATTGTAGCTGATGCAATCAAATATAATTATAAATCATTGAAACTTTGGATTAAAGCAGTAGAATTTGAATCTGATAATATATCTAAATTGAGAATTCTAAGGAAAGCATTGGAGTTTCTACCGAAATCAGTTGAATTATGGATGAAAATCGCTGAAACTGAAACTGATAAATTGATTGCCATTAAAATGTTAGAAAAGGCAATAACTTTAATTCCAACCTCTATTGATCTGTTGTTCAAGTTGTCGGAACTGCAAGATCCTAAAACTGCAATTGAAACATTGAAAAATGCAGTTGATAATTTTCCATTGACAAATCAGTATCTTATATGGATACAAATTTCCAAAATAGAAGAAAATTTTTCATCAAATGAAGTTAAAATTGAAAATTATTTGAAAAAATCATTTGAATCTGTCAAAGAAGAAAATGATATCAACTGGTTTGAACAAGCCGAAAATTGTGAAAAAACCGATTATCCATTAACTTGTCGTCAAATTGTTTTACAAACTTTACAAAATTGTGAAGAATCTACAGAATCTCTACTAGAAAAGGCTAAATCATATCATCATTCTAATCATCCTATAATATCGAATGCATTATTTTTCTTCGTTACATCATTATACCCTACGTATGTACCAGGATGGGAAGAATGGATTAATTTTAAAAAGGAATCAAAGGAATACAAAGATTTGTTTATAACTTATGAAATGGCGATATCAGCACTACCTAATAATGTTGATCTTTATATCAATTACATAAATGATAAGATTAAATATGATTTTGATCTTGATCAAATTAAATCTACATTATCTGATGCATTAACTAAAAATCCTCAAAGTGAAAATTTATGGATTTATACAATTGATTTTGAAATGAAATATAATAAATCAATTCAAATTGTTTTAGATTTATTAGATGATTGTATGGAGGCTATATCTACACCAAGTGTTGAATTCTTCTTGAAAAAAGTTTCCGTTGAGAAACGATTTGTTGACAACTTAGTAGCTTTGGCAACGCTCGAAAAAGCTTTGAATGTGTATCCTAAAGAACCAAAACTTTATCTTGCAAAGGGTGATCTTATATTATCTAGTGATGATCATCATACAGTTGAGAAAGTTTATCAACAAGGTATCAAATTATGTGACGACAAGGAAAAACTTTACATTGCACTCTCATCTTACCATTACAAACTCAATAAAAATATAATTAAAGCAAGATCAATTTTAGATGAAGGTTTAACAAAACATCCAAAATCTGATTTACTGTATCACTCCAAAATTAAACTTGAAATGGATGTTAATAACAAGGATCATGCATTGAGATTATTAGCCAAGGGATTATCAATTATCCCCACATCTCCATTACTTTGGTGTGATAATATTAAACTTGCAACAAAACAACAAATAAAGAACGTATATTCTTCAGCATTGAAAAAGACTAAAGATAATCCAATAGTTGTACTCACTATTGCTAAAGATTTGTGGAAATCTGGGAAAATAGACAGAGCATATCAATTTTTCAAAGCTTGTTTAGGTCAAGATGATCTCTATGGTGATGGCTATATTTATTATTATGCATTTTTGCTCAAATTTGGTAGCAGGGATGAAATGAAAGAATTAGAGGAAATGTTTAATGAGAAGTCAAAATTACATGGTAGTGTTTGGGAAGAAGTATGTTTTACGAACGAAAGAAGAAACGTTTCATCACTTCAGTTATTGAGAGAAGCTGCAGTTGATGTATCTAAGACTTTATAATGTATATTAATGTGTATATATCTGGTTGTAATAAATAGGATAGAAATACATAGAAAAGAAACAGTTGTTCCTGCATCAAAATTAATTCGTTAACATCGCCATAAATTTTTTAATTATGTTGGATCTCCACATCAATTAATATACTTGTACTTCTTTGAAAATTACTGCCCATTAGCCATGAATAGAGTATTCAAACTATTTAAAGTCAGGGAAGTACCTGGTAAAACGCTGAAGAGAAATTATGCTACAGTTAAAACAGCAAATGTTGATTGGAGTCCAATGAAAAGTAAGAAACAATTATCACAAAACATTGAATTTTCAGGAACTAAAAGTAGGAAAGTTTTCTTTGGTTTATTATGTTTAGCACCAATTATTACATTTGCATTAGGTACTTGGCAAGTTAAGAGACTTAAATGGAAGAATCAATTGGTTGCAGAATGTGAAGATAGATTAACTTATAAACCAATTCCATTACCAAAAAATTTAACAAAGGAAGATTTACCAAATCTTGAATATAGGAAAGTTTTAGTTACAGGACATTTTGATTATAGTAGAGAAGTTTATGTTGGGCCAAGATTACATGATGGTAAGAAAGGTTATACACTTATATGTCCATTTGTTCAAAGTAATGGAGGTGGTGATGTTTTATTAGATAGAGGTTGGATATCTGCTGATAAAGTTGTACCACAATCAAGAAATTTACAACATTTATCATGTCCAAAGGGTGAAATAACAGTTGAATGTGTTGTTAGAGTTGCACCAACTAAAGGTATTTTCCATTTAGATCATGAAAAACATTCAAAATTATATCAATATTTAGATGCTGATGCAATGGCAGAGGAACTAGGTACGAAAAATGTTTATTTACAAGTGCTTCAAAATTTCCATGACAGACCTGAATGGTTAAACAATGAAAATAAATTATCAGATACTGTTAATGATGCAGTTGCAAAGACAAGTAGTTGGACATTCTGGAAGTCATCTCCTAAAATTGATTCAAGTAAATTAATTAACGATAATGATTATCATCCAGATATCATTGATACTTCGAAACCTTTCGATACTGCTGATGAATTTGATCCATTACAATTTATTAATGCTGGTGTTCCATTGGGTAAAGTTCCAAAGATTGATTATAAGAACAATCATATGAATTATTTGGTTACTTGGTATTCTCTTTCAGTTGCATCAACAATTTTATTGATTTACATGTTCAAAAAGGGTAGATTCTTAAATCCAACTGAAGAAAAAATGATGTATGCTAAAAAGATCATCGATTAGTTATAATATTCTTGTAAATATCTTGTATAGTTATTTGGAAAAAATAAATTTAAATTTATTATATTTTGAATTACATTAAACACATTACAGTACATAAGCTAAACAGGTTCTTCAAATCTCAAAGATTTCCTCTTTTTAACTTCACCAGAATCGGATTTTTTCAGTCCTCCCTTTCTAGTCTTTGATTCAATCGATATATTAGAATCACTTTCATTAACATCATTATCCTTATCTGGACTATCAACAAAATTTACTGATTTCCCTGTACTTTTAGTTGACTGTACAGATGTTTCATTATTTATTTTAGAAGGTTTACCCTTAGAATCAAGTTTAAATGGTGCATTATTTCTCTCTTTACCAACATAAACTAATTCTGCAGTTCTTATCCATCTTCTTCTTCTAGTATATTTAGCAAATCCATCTTCTGTTGATGGATTCTTCCATGTATTATCATAGTAAATCCAACCACTATCTGCTTTAGGATTAGCTGTTGTTCTTGGTTTAGTTGATGGTAATTGAATAGCACCATCATTAGTCAAATCTAATCTCCAAGTTTTATCAACCCATCTCCATACCATTCCTTTAGTATTAACACTTTCTTCTTCATTATCTTGAAGATCTATAGATAATGGTAAAACAGGTAATTCAAAGGAGTCTATTGGTTCTGATTCATTCAAGAATTCATCAGTCCATGGAGTTCTTTCATATGATAGTAAATTTGGAGTCCATCCGACACCTAACCAACGTCTTTGGTTTTCATAAATTACATAAGTAAAACAAACTGATGATTTTGAATTATTGGAATTATTAGAATTTGGCGAATTTGAATTGTTTGATTTCCCAAATCTTGAAGATAATTTCTTGTTCAAGTTAAATAATGTGGATGTTTTATTCAGTCCTGAATTTTCGAAATCTAAACCTGTTAAATAAAAGCATAATAATCTAAAACTTCTTGATTTCCATAATAAACTTCTAGTAATTTTAGACCATTTAGAATGATATGTGAGCACTAAAAATGATAATGATAATAGCATTTTATTTGGTGGTAAAATAAAGAAACTTATAACAACATAAATAGGTGATAAGAAAACTGTTGTGAATAGCAATCTCTTTAAATCACCGGCAGTTAAATCCAATTCAACTATTGGTGAAACCAAAATATCTGCACGTTGTGAAATCAATGTAATTGTTTGAATTATGTCATCTAAAGTTGAAAAATCATGTTGTTGTTCCTTAATATATGATTTACATTCAGAATAAACCCATAATGCAAAAACTGGTAATAAATGACCTAAATATATAATCAAAGGTTTATAATATAATATTGAAAAAGTAGTTAATAGAACTAAGAAAATTGATAAATGTTTCGAATCATCATTCCATGTTAAAATATTCAATACTTTCAAAACCAATATTAAAAATGGGTATGATCTAATCAAACTTTTACTAACTGTTGGTGGAGTTGATGATAATAAAGGTGATGATTTGACTAAGTTATTCTTTGAGTGATTTTTTTCATTGGTATCATTGTTAGTATTGGTAGTTGGACTGGTATCATTAAACATTCCTAATGCTACACCAATACCATTGATAACATTTGATCCACTTGATGATAAATTTCTATCTGATTTTGGTTCTAGTTTTTCAGTAGTATCAGGTAAGACCATTGATACAGGATCTGTATTCTTATTTGATAAACCTGTAAATGAAGCTTGAAATTCATCAGTTGGAATGAAATTGACCCCAGGTTGTGATTTTATTGAAACAATTGGATTTGATTGTTCATTTATTGATCTAGTTTCCTCATTTGAATTAGTTTTGTCATCTTGGACATTGGTATTATTGTCATTAGTTTTATTTATATTTTCATCAATTGTAGTTTTCAAATCAGACGATTCTAAATTATGTAAAGTTGAAGTCAATTCACTTTGTTCTGGGCTAGATATATTAGAGGATGTAACAGTTGTATTTGTTGGTGATATTACTGCAGCATTTGGAGTTAATGCTTCAACTATATGAGATATTGAAGAACGTCTGTCAGATTGGGGAGAGGTTGGAGAATTTGAGGTAGTTGAAGTTGAAATTGAATCTTTTGGAGATTCCCCTTCATTATTTTCCTTCGACATTGATATAATTGATTAAGTATGCCTCTTAATTGGGTATATTATCAGTTAATTGGATTATATAGGATAGGGATCAAAGAAGAAGTTCAAGTATTACGGGAGTTCAAGGCAAAAAAAAGATCATTTCGTATAGTTAATTTCGCAAAGTAAGTTTGCTACATGATTTATTTCAATACCTAAAACTGTATAAAAGGATAGTTTTTTTTACATAAATATTGATATATTGATAGTATATACAAGACATTCATCAAACAGCAGCAATATCTTCCATTTCAACATCATTCATATCATCTCCATCATCTTCATTATTATCGGAATTTTTACCCACATCAGCATCTTCGTCATCTTCAATTGAACCACGCTTAACTTTCTTTTCAACATCTATACTCTTTTTATATTCATCCTTTAATCTCCATTTCAGTGCATAAGGACCTTTCCTTTCCATGACTGCAATACTTTCAATACATTCCTTTAAATAAATTTCTGGTTGATTAGTCTTTTCACGTAAACCTTTTAAAGTCCAATATTCATATTCATTAAATAATTTAAATAAAATATTCATCAAAACATCACGATCCAATCTTGCATTACGACCATCTTGTTTTGCAGCTTCTTTCTTCATTGCTAATTCCTTAGATAATGTAATTGTTGAACCAGTCTGAATATTTGGAGTTGTTCTACCATGCATTATACCAACAGCTTCTGATTTCATATAATTAATTGTTTTCTTTTTAGCCATTTGACTTAATCTTCTACGTTGTTCTAACATTCTTAATTTATTATCAGCAACTAATTTAGTTGGTATAACTTGACATTCATGAACAATTTTACCAATTAGTTCAGTTTTTTTTGGAATTGTCTTTGCATAAGGTATAAATTTTTTAAATTTATCAAATTTTTCAAATTTTGGATTTTTCTTAAAATTATTATTACGTTTGAATTTATTATTTGAATTACTACCAAATTCATCATTTGAATCAAAATTTTCTTCATCAATGGTTGGGGTATTATTATTTGAACTATTATTATTATTATTATTTGGATTAAATGTATCATCATCAGATAAATAAGTTGTACCCATACCACTCTCTGATCTTTTAGTTTTATAATTTGGATCTCTAGCCATCATTTCTCTAATTTGAGCTTCTCTTTTATAATTTCTAACTTTTCTAGTCCAACTTGCTTCATGATTTAAAGCTTCTTTATTAAGAGTTCTCATTTTTGGTTGAACTGGCATATTAACAACTTGAGTTCTATACATTAAACGCTTCCTAAATTGTTTAAATTGAGATTCACTAAATGCATATTCATTATCAACAACTTGTTTAATTAATTTTAATTCATATTGACTTTCAAGATTTTTATGTTCAGGTATTTCTTTATTTAAATCTAATAAAATTTTATTATTTTTTTGTTGTTGAGGTGAAGCATATGTAGAGGAATTATTTGAGCTGTTAATAGTATTATTATTTGGATCCATAAAGGAAGTTTTAGGTATTTTAATATTACCAAGTAATTGACCATTTAAGAATTCATCATTTCTCCAAAGTTCAGCTAATTGAGGAGTTAAACGAACTAACCAAATTTGTTTATTAGCATTTGATAAATCTAAATCAACGGATTCATTTTGATCTAATTGATCTATATTAACATCTACGATACCTTGAGGTATAGGTAAATCATCTTGATCATAAGCTACATTGGTTGAATCATCTAAATCATTATTAATATTATTATTAGCTATATTATCTGTGTTATTTGTGATATTATTATTATTATTGTTATCTATATTACCTAAAAATGTAGTAGTTGCAGAAGATCCAGGTGGTTGAGATACACCATCATTACCATTAGTTACAGGAGATGCAGACATGTAAAGATAGTTCCAGAGAAAGAAACATTGAAGTATTAACAACTCTCTTCCTCTTTCTGTATAGCCATTTCTGTAAATTCTCCTATAAGATTTTCATGTTAAAAAACAATAGAGTATTACGTAATGAAATGATTATTATCATAGACGCGTCTGTGTATGGTTATTATGGTAGTATATTTTAACTATATTAGCTAAATATATTATTGTTAGTAATACACTTCATAATAATAGAGACAGAGTACAAAACACACACTAATACTAACATAAACCATCAAAGTACAAACACGATAAGAAACACGATAAGAACCAAAACAAATATATATTAATAAGCAAATACTACATTAAGGTAATAATATAATAAGTGAAACAGTAAAACTAAAATTAGAAAACGTGAGATTTCGCATATTAAATTAAGGAGGCGTTTTATTTATTTTATTTATTTTATTTATTTTATATTTAAGGGGAGAGTATAAAAGGGAGGGCGAATCCACTTTTTTTCACTGTTTTTTCATTGTTTTTCTATTGTGATATATCATTTGTTTTCATTTGATTTCCTTTGATTTCCTTTAAAACCAGTTCACTTTCACCCACTTATCTTAGTATATAACTAAAAAACTTACTCAACTTAAAAAAAATGTCCTCTCCTAATACTAAATCTACTAAAAATTATAATTTAAATACTCAACAAATAACAAATGATAATTCATCAATAGTTGGTAATCTTCCTCCAAGAAAGAGAGCTAGAACTGATGCTGAAAAGGAACAACGTAGAATTGAAAGAATTTTAAGAAATCGTAAAGCAGCTCATGCATCTCGTGAAAAAAAGAGAAAACATGTTGCAAAACTTGAATCTTATGTTAAATTATTAGAATCAAATTTAAATGAAATTTATCAAAATCAATCTCTATTATTTAATAAATTATCTGAAAATACTATTAAAATTGATGATAACTTATCATTAATTGAAAAAATTCAAAGACCAAATGATTTATTATTATCTGATGAAGAACAAAATATTAATAAAGATGAAAAAGAAGAAAATGATAATGAAAATGAAAATGATACCATTGAAAGTAATGACGAAAATAATAATGATGAACAAAAAGTTAATGAATCTGTTGTTGAAAATATTGTTGAACCTATTAATAAAAAAATTAAATCAGAATCTTCAATTGATTCATCACCTGTTTTATCACCATCTAATCCATCATATGATTCTCAATTAAATATGGATTTAGATTTTCAAATTAATGATTTACCTTCGTTAACTCCTTCATTATATTCATCTACTTCATCTCCTTCAAAATCTATTCAATTCAATGATTTATCATTACCTTCAACTCCAATGGATAATGATCTTAATAATAATTTTGATAATCTTCTTAATTTTACATTAGATGATGATTCTAATGATTTTATCAATTTAAATACATTTGAACCAGATTTCAATTTATCAAATACTTATACTTATACAAATTCAAATATTAATAATTATGATGAAACTTCAATTAATCCAAAAGAAAATGATAATGATGATTCCAAAATGGGTTTTTTCGGTTTGTTTAATAGTGTGCATTCAGCAGTAATGCACTTTGATTTATCATATTTGTAATTTACAATATTTATTTTTTGAGTGAGTTTAATTTGTGGGAAAAAGAAAGTAACTCAATAAAATAACATTAAATATCCTTGGGAGAGGACTTTAATAATATATTATAAATTACAAATATGAATGATGGTCCGCAGCACCATTAACAACCGAAAATATCAACGCCCCATTTGATTTAGAAGAATTTATCATGACTTGATGATTAAATTTTCAATTATTTTAATATCAATATCTTGTTAATAATAATTATATCATAATAATTTACAATTTGCTTTTCTATTTGGTTGGTTACTTGGTTGGTTCATGTTTTACTTTTTATGTTTTCTGTTTTTCTGTTGTTTTTTTATTTTGTTTTGTTTGTTGTTGTGTTTTTTGTTCAATTGTCTTTTTCAATGAAGTAGATCACAAAAAAAATCACTTATTTTATTTCTTTTTCTCAAATGGATGAAGATGCAAGCATTTTTCCATTCTGATGAAGTTACAAATTGTCTATGAAAAGATGAAAAAACTTGAGAATAAAATATTATATAGGATATGATATCAAATGATGATAGATAAAACTCTGTTTATTTATTACATCTCTGTTCAATTGTTACTGTTACAATGATTTAATACATTACTACCAAAGGAGGAAGATGCTCTTAACCGCGCTCAATGTGGCGCGCCTGTTAACTAAAGGCTGCGACTGGTGTCAGCGGAGGAGGTCTGAGTCGACCAATGAAGTAATGATATGAATGATTTTTTTTGATGGTAATGATATGATACATGGTGTATACCATAATTGGTTATTATTTTAATCATTATTAGAAAAAATACCTGTTGATTATGTTCATTTCTGTATAGTTTATCTTTTAAGTACATTTTTAGTTTGTAGCTTATTTTAAAATAATAATATTTCCTACTCTATAGTTTGTAACAATACGCGATTTACATTATTTTCATGATTTTTACTATGTGTGATGTAGTGTTGGTTAGTATGTTGGTTCCTTAGACTTTAGCTCCATGCACACTTCATGGATCTAATCTTAAATACATTTCTATTAAATAATGCGTATTGTTAAATTCCCCTGGGTTAAACATACGGAAGGTCCAAGACATTTTGAAATTTATTCAGTTTCAGTTTCACCTGATGGTTCAAGATTAGCAACTGGTGGATTAGATGGTAAAGTTAAATTATGGTCAATTGAAACATTGAATAAATTTAAAAAATTAAATGAAATTAATAATGGTAATATCGAATTTGATAAATCAGAATGTAGACCATTGTGTTCAATGTCAAGACATGAAGGTGCAATTACATGTGTTAGATTTTGTCCAAATGGTAGATTTTTAGCTTCTGGTAGTGATGATAAATTAGTTCTAATTTGGGAAAAAGATGAAGAAAAGACTAAAATTATGAAATCTCATAGGAATAATAATATTAATAATGAATTTAATGGTATTAATGGTGATGGTGATGATATTGATTTAGAACATTGGACTGTTAGGAAAAGATTAGTTGCTCATGATAATGATGTTCAAGATATGGCTTGGGCACCTGATGGTTCAATTTTAGTTACAGTTGGATTAGATAGATCAATTATTGTTTGGAATGGTTTAACATTTGAAAAAATTAAAAAATTTGATATTCATCAAAGTCATGTTAAAGGTGTCGTATTTGATCCAGCTGGTAAATATTTTACAACTTGTTCAGATGATAGAACAATGAGAATTTTCAGATTTAGACGTGGTGTTAATGTTGATGGTAATGGTAATGATATGGAATTTGTAATTGAAAATGTTATTAGTAAACCTTTTAAAAAAGCTCCATTAACAACTTATTTTAGAAGATGTTCTTGGAGTCCTGATGGTTTATATATTGCAGCTCCAAATGGTACAAATGAAGGTATCAATGCAAATGTTGTCATAAAACGTGGTACTTGGGAAAGTGATTTAAGTTTAATTGGTCATCGTTTACCTTCAGAGGTTTGTTCATTTAGTCCAAGACTATATAATGTTGATTCAAATAAAAATTCAGAAACTGTTTTAATAACTGCAGGTCAGGATAAAACTTTAGCAATTTGGAGTTCATCTTGTCCAACTCCTCTTTGTGTTACAACTGAAATTTCAGCTAAATCAATTACTGATGTTTCTTGGAACTCAAATGGTTTAAATGTTTTCCTTTGTGGATTAGATGGTGTAGTTTTATCAGTTTATTTTGATGAAAGTGAATTAGGTAAAGTTGTACCAATTGAAGAGAATAGTAAAATTTTAGTACGTTATGGTAAAGATACTGATTTATTTTTCCCTGAGAGTGTTGAACAATTAAAATTAGAGGAAATTGCTGAAAAAAATACGAATATTAGTAAACAATTTCTATTGAATAAAACAGAATCTGATCGATTGAAGAATTTAATGAATGAAAAAGATGTTAATTCTTCAATAAATGTCTCACAAGATCATTCAAAGGTAATGAATGTTTTAATTCCAAGATCAAAAAAACATCCAAATAAACAAATGCCAGTACCTCAATCAAAACCAGTAGAACAAACTATTCAACCTGTTAAAGTTAATGAATTATCAGCTAAATCACAAAATATAACAATAACAAAATCAGGTAAAAAAAGAGTTGCACCAATGTTAATATCGGTACCATCTTTAGCTACATCATCAACTGTTGAACCTGTTAATAAAACAATAACGAAGCCAGCAATATCAACATTACAATCACGTAAAAGATCAAAATTGAATAAAATAATGTCAGTTCCATATCCACCATTACCTAAAAATGGATTACCTACATTTATTTCATCAATGAGAACTAATCTTGAAAATGATACTTCTGAACTTGAGAGTTCAACAGATTCAGTTGATTATATTGCTGATAATAATAATCATAATCATCAAAATAACAATAATAATTCAACAACTTCTAAATCAAGACCATCATCAGGTATATTCAATCGTAGGTCTAATAATTCATCAAATGGTGGTGGAAACAGTAATAAATCATCAGATTATAATAGAGTTTCAAGAGTGCAGTATCCTGGTTGGATGAAAGATTCAGTTATTTCACCTAGAACTATTTTTGGAGAAAAACAGTCAAATTCTAATATACTAATTGAAAATAAATTATTGAAGGATAATGGTGAACAAACTGTTGAAGTTAGATTTGAATTTGAAAATCATTATAAATATTTAAGTAGAGGTGAAGTTGATTTTGATAATACTTGGAGTGAATTTAATTCAATTTCCACTATAAATACAAGAAATATAAATTCAAATTTAGAAAAATGGCAAATATTTATCAATAAGAAAATTACATGTTTAGAAGAATCATCAATTAATGATCTTTCATATTGGTGTATGTCTACAGATACAGGTACTTTATTAATATATTCAACAACTGGACGACAATTATGTGGGTCTATTGAATTAGGTTCAAATGTTGTTAAGTTAATATGTAGTAAAGAATACATTATGTGTATTTGTTCCAATAGTTTGATTTATTCCTGGAAGTTTCAAGTTATCAATGGTTCATTCCTAAGTGGTAAATCAATTATAGAAGGTGTTAGTTTATCACCATTAGTGAATACCCATTTAACAACCATTGTTAAGACTAATGAAATTAAGAGGAAAATTGATGTTGAAAATGTTATAATTGATTCAATTCTAATGAAGGGGGATGGTACTCCATTAATTTTATTGATAAATTCCTTGGATGATGATACATCGAAAGATCAAGATGATGAGAGAACTGAAATGAGAAAGAATAATGTTAAATCTATTTATACCTATGATATAATGTTAGACTGTTGGATTGAAGTATTAAATGAATGGTATATTGATAAAATTAATGATGAAAAAATAATAAACGATCAATTAAAAGTCATTTGTGGTAATGATAGAATATTGAAAATCTTAACAAATAATTTGATTAATGAATCAAACATGAACACAGTAAAAAAAATTCAAAATGATAAAAATGTTAAGAAAGTAATAATTGATAGTTGGTGTTCCCTAAATGATACATTCATTAAATGTAAAAATATGTAAAAATAACTTAGTATAGACCATATATGTGTAATTTAGTTTTAATGATAATTAGAATCAAAATCTTCTTTTCTTTTTAGCTGCCATTTCCCATTCATTACTATGTTCTTTCTCATTAGGTTGAAATTCTTCTCTATAATGTAGAAATTTACATGTATCACCAAACCCACAATACCCTAATTTTAAGAAATCTTTACAAACATCACGTTGATAATCAACTACAAAACTTTGTTTCACATGACTACTAACAGGTTTAACTAAAACTTCCTTCTTCGATTTTGTTGAGATCATACCCGTATAGAGTTTATTGCCATCTGCATCTCTCTTTTGAATTTCCTTTGATCCACTTAATAACTTTTCGTTTTCTTTCAATTTTTGATGAAGTTCATCAATCATTGTATCCGGTTTAAAAATATCCTTTTCTTCTTCAATCTTTGATTCATTTGATTTATTTTCCTTATCTACACTTGTTTCAGTATCCGATTTATCCGTATTTGTGGAATCAAGCGATTTATCCTTCTTAACTGATTCTATATTTATTTTAACATCATTATCCTCTATATTATCATCACGGGTTCTTTTCTCTCCACTTCCCTTGACTTTTCTCTTTTTGAACATGTAAATAAAAGGTGTATTTAATGAATCTTAAAGGAAACCAAGATTCAATGTGAATTCATGTAGCAGGTATTAATAATGCTTAGCTGGGAAATAGTCACGTGCCATATGTCAGGTCTCTTCAACCCTTTTTACCCAATCCATTTTTTCACGCACTATAAAAATTTCCCCCATAGTAAAGAATGAAAATTGAGAATATCGCTCTTAGCCTTAGGAGAGAGAGAGAATGGGTAGGTAATCTCTTACTATGTTAAAAAATATTCATTTTTTATTCAATTTTAAAGAAATTTGAAGAAAATTTGTTTGAAATTCTTTGAAATTCCTTTCATTTGAAACAACAGAGTTCACTTATATACAATGGCTGTGCGTATCATATACTATACATAAATAAACAATCTATCATGTTACTTATTGAAATCATTAGAAATATTGAAAACTCATGTTTTAATGACAAAATAATGAATTTTTATAATTAATGGAATAAGTACAAGAATAAATAGAGAAATTTAATGTCAAAACTAAAAGAACAATATACTAACATATACATACCTCCCAACTACGTTTTTTTAATATAGAGAGAAATTACCGATATCAAGCAATTCGTTGAATTAGCAAGAAGATCCGATGTTAAAACTGCAACCATCAAGACCAATTCAGTTGTCAAAGCTAACGGTAAGAAAGTTAAACAAACTAAATTCAAGGTCAGAGGTACCAAGAACTTATACACTTTAATTGTTAATGATGAAGGTAAGGCAAAGAAACTTGTTCAAGCATTACCACCATCTTTAAAGGTTACTCAAATCTAAATCTAGTATTAATATTTTAATTAAATTTAATAATATAACTTATGTATAGATTTTTTTCTGGATAAAAATTAAAAACTTCTTCTAATTAAGGAACAAAAAATGTATTTACTAAAGTAATAGTATTTCTATTTAAATAATAGTTATACAAAAAAATGTTACTTAAGCTCTAATTATATTCTAATATTATCTATTCTAAATTTATAAACCGAATTCTGCCTTAACAGCATTAGCAAATCTTTCTAAACCAACACCTAAAGTTTCTAATGGAACAGCTGCATAAGTACCTCTGTAGAAAAAAGTTGTATCATTAGTTTTTGGAACATTTGGAGCTTTAAACCAAGAACCTGGAATCATTAAACAACCATCCTTTAAACCATGTTCATAAACAGCATTTTCAACTTGTAATGGATCACTGTTATATTTAGTTTTGAATTCTGGGTGTTTTGAAGCATCTAAAACAATTGTAAAGAACATACCAGCAATTGGTGGAGTCCAAGAAACAACTTCAGTTGGCATATATTTTTCTAATGCTTGAATTGTAAAATCTCTCTTAATGGTATATTCTTTTCTAAGAGCAATTAACCAATCAACATAACCACTTTGACCCCATCTACCTAATAAAGCTTGAACAATTGATTGTGAGAAACCTGAAGGTGCTTGAATTGAAACTTCATGTAAACGAATGAATCTTTCTAAAAGTGCAGATTGACCAACAATCCAACCTAATCTTGAACCTGGTGCTAAAACTTTTGAGAATGAATCTAAACGTAAAACTCTACCTTCAACATCCATTGAAATAAATGATTTAACTAATGCATTTAAGAATTCTTCATGAGTTTGTTCCTTTAATTCAGTTTTTTTACCAGTTTCATATTCATTCATTTGAAGGAAATAATATGGTTCATCTTCAATAATAATAAAATCATATTTACAAGCAATTGCATAAATTTCCCTTCTTCTTTCTTCATTTAATGAAGAACCAGTTGGATTTTGACCAGTACAAATACTGTATAATAATTTTGGAATTGGTTTTGAAGAATCCCAATTTGCTAATAATTCATCTAAAGCAGATGGAATAATACCATAAGCATCCATTTTAACTGGAACAAATTCAACATTTAAATTTCTAGCAGTTTCAACAGCTGATGGGAAAGTAAATTCTTCGATAAGGATTGAATCACCAGGATTACAAAAAGTTCTAAGACAAGCTTCCCAAGCTTGAGTATTACCAACTGTTAAACATAAATCCCATTCAGGATATGGAACATTATGAATCATCTTTGTATGATCTTTTAAAAATTGAACAATTTCTTGATTACCTTGAGTATTACCATATTGTAACGATCTAGCTAATGGAATATCAAATTCTTCAACTTTATGTTTATGAACTTCAGAGACAACAGATTTACCAGTAACTGAAGGTTGAGCACCAATACCATCTTCAAAAGGTGGTTCAGGTGAATAAGCAACAATTTTTTCCCATGGGAAATAATCTGCCATTGGTAAACCACCACCAAGGAAGACGATATCATCTTTACCGTAATATTTGAAAGCAGATTTAAGAGGGGAAGGTTCTCTACCCTTTGATTGATCTGATAAAAGATGTGATAAGTCCTTGACCATTATGTTGTTGTTGTTGATAAACTATTGTAAATCAAACAAAAAAAGATCAAACAAAAAGATCAAATCAAAAGCAACAAAAACTGTGGAGTACAGTTAATTTATCAGTGGAATAGTTACCACTCTTAAATACAATTTTTCCAAAACTCACTATATGATGACACATCTCAACCAGCGAAAAACAAAAGAAAAGAGAAAACCGGTGCGGAAACTTTGTTTGGACTTCCCTTGAAAAAACTCTTGTTGCCGCTTATAACCGAGTTTTCATGTTTATCATGATTATAAGAGATTGCATGTATATTATATTTTGTTAGTATTAATCATTCTGGTATTTCAATTTGATTTGATTTGATATATTGGTATTTTATACGTACTTTAATAGAATAGAATAGAGAACACAGGGTTATGGTTCTTCATCAACTGTACTTATTCAGTCCAACCTCTCTATTAAGACCCCATCTGTCTCTGTAATTCACTTGTATAAAACTTAACACAATTTTAATCAAAAGTAAAAAAAAATTTTGATAATAATATTCATTCAGATAATACGATCTTTCATACATGAGGGAAACTCCAATATTTGAGTCATATTAATGGTTTCGACATGAAATGTTTTCATTGATCATATCCTACTCAGTGAATATTTCATCACATGGGATAGTCCTAATTCCATTATCATCAAATAATTTAAAATTTCAAAATCATGAGAAAAAAGCAAGTAATCTGAAAAGTCATTATCATCATTTTTGTACCCTTCTCATCTACTTTCCTATTAAATTAAACAAGTTTCATGTATTTTATCATTACATTCATTTCCAATACTCCATATGTCCAATCAATTATCAATTTAAAATTTTATTCAATTCACATTCCAAAAAGACCATAACACACAAACCATTGTATTCGAAAATCACACGTTTAATAATATCAATTATAATATCATGAACCAAGGAAAAAACTTTAGAAATGTAAAGTTTTCTGAACTATTTTAATAAATCACGCCCTTTATCATGCATGTCTTTAGATATTCGTAGAGCCTGAACTTCGATGATGGGTACCAACTTGAGTAATAACTTAACTTCTTTCGTAAGTTCCAAATATCATTCCTCACGCAAGAAAATGATAACATCACGTTCTATACGAATATAATTGTATGCATATTTATAGTAATACATTTATGAGACAAAATTGATAATATTAGGGGTGTTAGGAAGTAGGTGCTCGGGGGGGTATAGTGAAGTAGGTGATAAAAATCCTATACCCTTGGATAATAACTAGTTTTGTTAGTAATTATCAAATAGGGTATAGTATGGGTGCAATGGTATTTCATGGAATTAATTAATAAAATTATTTGTAGTGATTGAATTATGGATGCTCTTACACGATGAAGAGGTTCCCTCTTTTGTTAGAGAAGGGTCTTGTATTATGTACCTTTTCATGTAATCACAATTGAATAAAATTTAAAATGATATTGATTAAATTGAGTTGTTTAAGAGATCGATCTTAATATGGAAAAAAAAAATATAACAATTTACATGAAAGTAATGAATAAGGAGTATGATGGATTATCTATAACAGTGGCATGTATGTAGAATCATAACCCATTGATTGTGTCCTAAAGAAAGAGGAATCAATCAAGACAGGAATTTGGTGGGTGAAATATTTTTTCACGTGTACGAAATTTCATGATTAATCGGAAATTCATTCATTAACGATTTTGAAATCTTCTTATCATTGGGACAATGCCAAGATTAAGGAAAATATCAAAGAAGAAATATGGATATATTGAAAGTAGTGATGAAGATGATGAAATTATAGTTAACAATACAAGTAATGAAAAAATTAGTAAGAATATTTTCAGAATATACTTGATAGTATTAGTTATACTAAATTCAGCATTTATAAGTTTACCATATTATAGAAAAGGGATTAATGCATTATTCAGTGCATGTGCATGTATAACATTATTTGCACCGGTTGTATTCACTTATAATATGGTGTATATGGTGTATATAGATAAATTACATATACCATTTATTGAAAATATTAAGTTTTTAATGATAGTAACGATTGTCTATCATATAATTTTAGGCATTAAAATGATAAAGTTTTGGGTAAGTTTAAAAGATTGGTTATATTTATTACCACTTTTCATTTTAATGTTTATATTGAATCTTAGTAGGAAGTGATGAATCTAAAACAAACCATGATAATGTGAAACTATCTTCATTTTTTAATGCTTTCTTCACAGTGTTATGATAAGAATTTGATATATGATCAATATATGAAGGTGAATTATTAAGTGATTTAAATAATCCTATAATGAAACTTCTTTGATATGATAATTGAGTTTCCTCTGATTTATGAAATGTTGAAACAATGAATGGAATTGATGAAATTGATGATTGATATGATTTACGTGATATATAATTAAATATTAATGGAAATTTTGATTCAAGTTTAATGAATGTTTGAAATAGGATATAATTCAAATCAGGTAATAAATTCTCTAAATCTGATGTTGAATTAATATTGATTTGTATTGATATTTCAGATATTGTTTCAATATTAACAGAATTGAGTTTCTCTTGTTCAAATTTGCTATTCATTATATCTGTGAATCTATTCTCATCAAATAAAGTATCAATTAGTGAGACTGTAAATGATGATGGAAGTTTAGTAAATGATGCTGTATATTGAAGATGAGACCATATTGTTGAATTTGATAGAAGTGAAAAGAGCCAATTATGTATATTCGGAGTATTGGATTCACATATAAGTACATTATCAATTATTAGTGAAAGATTTATTTTAAGTGGTGAAGATTGTGGTGGTAGATGAAGTTGAGTTGTCGATGGTAAGGAACTGTCATGTGTTGTTTGGTGGGTAGTAATCTCTGATGAGAGTACAATCTTACCTCTATTTACAGCAAACTTGTGCATGTAAAAGAAGATGAGCCCTATTGTGTATGTACATTTTCAAAATTAATAATTTTTAGTAGATAAGGATGATTTTTGGGAGATATACACAATTATAGGTGAAATATACATAGAAATGGTAAATAAAAATTAAATTTGATTAAATTTAAACTACAGAACCATAATCTGATTCCCTTCCAGGTAATGTAACACCTTGATATCTTGAAGAAGAATCATGAGGATAACATGAAATAATATACCAACAATGAATTAAAGCCGGTATAAAACCTAGTAAACAAAGTGCAATATTTATCCAAAAATCTGCTGAACAGATACCTCTCTTAAGAGCAACAGGAACAAATGGTAAAAAGATACCGATAAATGCTAATAGCCAGTCACGAGCATGCATGATATGAATAGATTATTGATTATTGATTATTGATTATTGATTATTAAAATAGAATTCACTAAATAAGAACAGTAAAAGATTGATATTTAAAGTATATTTATAGCAAACCACTTATATATACACTTAAACCTTTATATAACAAAGTTAATTAATACGACAGATAGATATACGATAGAAGAAGATCAAGAAGAGATAAGCCTTCCCCTTTATACAGCCAAAACCTGTCCCGAGATCAACTGTGTCATTACTTCCAAAACCTGCGCCACGTCTCTTATAATAGCATCGCCATTTTCATTCCGGTTATTTCCCTTGTGGCGCAGGTCTCTTAATAAATATTCTAGGTGGCTCAGCTTTAAACTTACACCAGTGTTACAGTTGCTACCACCACTACTGAGATGATCTCTTAGTCGTTTCATTACTGCTGATATCTTTGCACTCGATACTGTCACTATCAGAGGAGAGGTATTTGCTGTAGAATTGATATTGGCATGATTATCAAAGAATGAATTGGCTAATGTGTCGATCATTGATTTATCTGATGGACTGTATAGATCAATAACTTCGTTTTCTTCATTGGCTTCTTGAGAATTATCGAATTCATCAGAGTCTACATCTGTAGTCTCCTCAAAATCAAAATCTGAATCTTCTCTTTTAGATTCTTCAACATTAGTTTCTACTCCCTTCAAATCATCATCGTAAAATTCTCTAACCTCCCAATCTTTACAAGGACCATAATTGATACTTTGAAAACTAATATCAAATTTTGGTTTCCTTCTTTTACCTGTATGATTCAGTACCTTTTCTAACTCTAAACTTTTCACTTTATTTTTACTAATAAATTTAAATTTAAGTAATTCCTTAGCTGATGATCTCATGTATGGATCCTTACATAAACATGCTAATCCAAATTCTTTCAGATAATATCCTCCATTAACTTTGGGTGGTTCTCTTTGTGGTATATCAAATATTGCCTTCATTGGCTCCTTCTCGGAATGTGGTACTTTACCACTATATAACTCAATCATTGTAACACCTAATGACCAAATATCAACTTTTTCATCATATTCAACATCTTCATCTTCATCTTCAATTTTCATCTTCTCAATTGGAACTCTAGCATACTTTTTATTCTTCTTATTCCACATTCTATACAATGTTCTCCTACCTAATCCATTCTCTATTAATCTTCTCTCTAGTTTGGAAAAATCCTCCCTTAAATATTTACGATCTCTAATTATTTCAGGTGCCATCCAATATGGTGTTCCAACAAATGTCTTTCTTCCACTTTCTCCAATCTTTTCTCCACTTACACCAAAATCTGCAAGCTTTATAATATTATGATCAGATATAAGAATATTAGCAGCTTTAATATCACGATGAATAATACTATTATCATGTAAATAGACTAAACCTTTCAAAACTCCTTGTAAAATATACGAAACAATATTTTCTTCAAGTCCCTTGGGGTTATATTTTAATAGATCTGCACAACTACCCTTACTACAATACTCAATAATAATAAACATGGTAACATCAACAACTATTGTATCGTACCAATTAGTTATATTTTCATGTCTCATTCCTCTTAACAAATTGATCTCCTGTAATAATACAGGAATATCATCATCACTATGTTCAAGGTTAATTGCTTTGATAGCTACAACTTTTTTACTTCTCAAATCAACTCCTTGATATACATCTCCAAAATTCCCACGTCCAATACAATCTAAAAACTTATAGTTACCAATATTACCTTTACTATTACTCATTTTAAAAATTACAATAAGCAATGTCTAGATTGTAGAATGTACAATCCTTGGCTAATATGAAGGAAGAAGAAAAAAAGGGGAGCAAAAAGTCATAAAAATATTATTATTTTCATTCTAAATTTTTACATAACGTTTCTTTCTATAAGAGGCATCTCATTTGTACACTTCGCACACTTCACTGTCCCATAATGGTGATATCATTAACTTGCTACACTTTTCAAATGTCCATTCTCCCATAATCATCACTGGTAAGAACTTATAATATGCCAAGATAATAAATGGGATAACAATGATACCTATAACAATGGTTAAATACTTGGATTTTTCAAATAACCATTGATATGTTTGTATAGTGAAAAGAATACCGAAAATTAAAGATGGTAAATAATTGAATAAATGAAGTTCAATCTTAACAAAAGTCATTGGAAGTAACATCATTAAATATCCTACCAAGTAGTCAAATCCTTCAAACTCATATCTGTAATTAACTTCATTAATTTCACCTTCTTTAAATGGACTGAAGGTACAAAATTCATAAAATTTCAAAAGTCCATATACGATAATGGATGCAATTATTAAATGGTATGTGATAAAATTACCTAATAAATAAACTGCACCGTTTTCACCCATATAATGGGTAAATCCCTTTGATATAAACATCCAACTTTTAATACTATTGTCATATGTTTCAACATCATAACCTAAAAATCCCACAAATAATTTTTTAGTCTTTCTCATCAAAACTTCACTAAGTTTATCCCAAAATGTGTAATCTTTTAAAGAAATTCTTTCATCTTCCTCAGAGAAGTTTCCGTTACTGTTCCAATCAATGTACCATAATGATGATTCATAATTTGGTTCAGTAATACATATCACTTCATTTTGTCCTGTTGAAAATCCTTCACTTAATACCAATGGGGTTCCAAGTAAGTAGCAAGATTCACGTTCATTATATATTTGAAAAACAGAATTAACAACTTGAAGTGATCTCTTACTTTCATCAGTTTTACAATATTTACCTGAAATTTTAATTTGAAATTGTTGTTTACTCTTTTGATTTTCCTCTGGTATATCTTCATAATTTGTATCTGTTGTTACTAATTTATTATATTCTTGATCTGAAATTGGCGGTTTATGATCTCCATCAATTACTAAAGAAGAATTTGTATCAATGTGAAGTAATTCAATTCTCCATGGAGCTCCAATACTACGATTATGATCAAATAAATTTTTATCAACTCCTCTAATTGTAAGTACTTCAAAAATATTACTTCCATCATTATAATTATCTAATAATGTAACTTGCTGACGACCTGAACCGGCATAATAATCTGGGTGTGAGTGTAAATATTTCCCAGTTTGACTATGGCGTAACATTATATTTGATCCAAATTTAACATTAAGAAAAGTATTATCTAAATGATTATTTTGTAATGAATATTGAAACTCAGGTGATAAATGATTATATGATTCTCCAGCCTTGTTTAGTAAACTAAAATGTGCATAATAAGTAGACAAATAAATGGTGATTGGTATTATCAAATAGCAAGCTAATTTAGTGTAGAACACGTACCAGGTTTTTCTAATTGGAATAGTAAGATCTGCGGAATTGTACCATAATTCAAGAATAGATGATGCAAAAGAGTAAAACAGAAGAAATATACCAGACCAATGACTACTCACTGCTAATCCTAAACCAACTGATGCCAGTAAAGTTTGAGTAAACCATGATTTATTAGTAATCACCTTCAATTTAGCTAATTTATTATTTGCAATGAAAAATGTAATAAACATCAAATAAGCTGCATCAGTTGTTAAAATTTGAAATTGTGTAAATAGTGAGTTTTCCAAAAGGATCATAATCATTCCAAAAGTTACAACTATTAAACAAACACCATTATATTTCAGTATTTTATTTAACAATAAGAATGACACCAATCCAAATATTTCATTCACCATTCTTAATTTAACGACATCATTACCTAAAACATGACTGATTGCAGTAAACAATAATCCAACTAATGGGGGATTATCAACTTCCAAATATTCACCACTATTGTATGCATTAACTGAATCAATTAATTCTATTTCAGATGGTAATATTACATCTGGTAATTTATAATGATACATCCGAATAAGACATAAAGTAAGGATCACAATTGATGAAAGTTTATCACTTGCAAACCTATTTTCAAAGATCTGTGTGTTTAAATGCACAAAATTCCTAAATGGACCTCTAACAATGTCCGACTTCCCCTTTTGTGCCATTGTTTGTCAGTCTACACAAAGATTTAATATAAAGTATATCGATGCATTGCTGTCTTCATTACATAGGAAAGAAAATCACTATACAATTTTGTTACGTAATCACATGGTATCATGTTCGAATCATTGATTTCTCTACGGGATGGTTGATATATACATGATATACTCAATTAGAATGTGTTAACATTGAACAGTATTGTCATTCTATAAATCAAATTTCTATTTAAATTATTTCTTTTCTATAAATTCACTAAGTTTTACCAACCAATCACCAAATAGTTCATTTTCACAATAAGTACCTAACATCCAAAGAATTGAACGTAATTTTGTACCTTCAGCATCACTTTTTTGAATACCTAACATTTTGACAACTGTATAATTAACTATTGCATCTATAAACATTCTACCGTCATCAAATTCGGGAATAATTGCATCAGGATCAGTTTCATCAATTGATAAAAATTGTAAAACTCTTTCATCACTTATATTCATTGGTTTTTGATAATGATTATTTAATGATTTAAAAATCTCTGGATTACCATCACAAATTGCATCTCTTATATCTTTCCCATTTTTATCAATAATCATACAAGAATCAAAGCAAAATCCATTTTTTTTTGTGAAAGTTCCCATCATGTAAATTGCAATTTCACTATCATTAGTTAAAACTACCTGAATTTCCCTTGAATCATCAATTTGAGTTTTGAAATCCATAAGTAAGTCGATTCTAACACCTTCCACAATATTCTTCCTTAAATGTATCGTTTTTTCAGCTTGAATGTCTAAATTTGATAAAACTGGACATTGAACAAGTTCAAAGTTATGTAATGCAATGATATCTTTGAACTGTGCAATAATCTGAGGAATTTGTTGGTTTTCTGACTTGAACTTCTTGATTTCCTTTTTGAGTTCTTTAAGTATGTATTCATCAGATTCATCTATAAATGATATTTCAGTATCGATTTTCTTGGTTTTGTTACTTTTAGATTTATTCGTTGCATAAAATCGTATATTTGAGCCCAAAGTTTGAGGTTTTATGTAATGGATTCCATGTTTATATACAGAAGTTACCTTTGTTATGTTCTTGCTAAATCGACTTAGCATGTTAAGTTGTTCAGATAAAGAAAAAGAATCGGGATAATATGCATAATGAAACTTATAGAATATTATCGTGAAAAATTATTTCTAAAAAATTCATAATTACATAAACATGTCAAAAACATACTGATAAGTTATGAACTCAAAATAAGTTTAGTGGATTAAAGTATATTAAAGTGGTAAAGGGACCATTTTACCCCGTCTTCCTTTCTTGCCTTTCTTACCTTTACCATTAGCATTACTTTCCATTGCTTCTGCTTTAACTTTTTTAATCAGTTCATCAATTTGACGAGTTTCTTCCTCACGTAATGCCTCTTCTTCTAAATCAATTACAACTGGAACTTTAGTTCCCCAAACTGATGTTTTGGTAGTCATTGGTGGAGGATTAGAACTTGATCTATTACCAGCACTGCCACCAGCACTGATTGATTCACGTGAATCATTACTTAAATCATTATCATTTCCTAAATTTGCTAATACATTAAAATTATTTGAAACACCTTTCAAAACTGGTTTATCATCAATTAAATGTATATGATTTGGATTAGCTTTACTCCATTTATCAGGATTAATAAAGACAAAATTTTCATCTTCCTCTTCTTCATAGTCTTCCTTTCTAGTAAATATTTCTAATGTTTCCTTTTCTCTCCTTAATTCACCACGTACACGAGCTCTTTCTTCATTAACTCTTTTATTTTTAATATTTGTAGTTCTATTGTATAATTTCTTTTTCAAATGATATGGGATTTGAATTGGATATTTATCGAGTGAATGATCTGAGGAATTACTGTTCATTTTGTCATATAAAGATTCATCAATTGGAATAAATGAACTATCAAATTTCGTCCAATCAATTTCAAGAAATCCAATTTCGGCTCCATATGGTAAATTACCCAGAAATGGATATTTTATTACCAATTCAGGTGTTACTTTATTTTCATCTGAGTTGATATTTTCAACAAATAGTTTTAATGACAATGGTAAATTATATGCCGGATTGTAATCATATTGTTGCAAATTTATTTCTGACTTATTATTTTCATCAACTTTGGATTCAGGTAAATTAAATAATTTATTAATAACATGGGTATCTAATGGAGATAAAAAATAATGAATACGAGAATTAACATCACATTCATAATAATAAAATCCTTCATTATATGAAGGTAATTGAACATCATTTAATGACATATTTAAAAATTGAGAATCTAAATTGGAAGGATCAATTTTATTAGGTCCTTTAATTGGTTTTTCCATTGATCCATATAAATCATTAAGTTCATTAACTTTCTTTTGAACTCTTTCTATTGCTAGATTATAAAATGGACCAGCATCTCCATAAACTTCCATATCTATTAATTGTTGAGTCATTAAATCCTCTACTTCCTTTTCATAACATGATATTAAAAATTGAGTATCGCACATTATTAATCTTGAATTAGAGACATATGGTGAGAATTGTTTAAAATCTAAAGGAGTACAACCATGGCTAATCCATGGAATAGTTCCTTTGAATCCTTTAAATTGATAAAAATTAGAAACTGGTTGAGAATAAATTTTTGCATTATTTCTAAACATCAAAGATAATTCATAAAAATTCTTTGATTTGATTAAAGATTCATTTTCTTTAACAGTTTCAATTAATACAGGTAATAAGATGAAACTTTCTTTCAAAACTTCAGAACATAGAGGACATGAAATTTCAGGATTATGCATATTTCCTAAAGTTGTTTTCTTTTTGTCATTTTTAACATTATCAAACATTGAAATAATACAAGGATAGCAAAAAATATGACCACATTTAGTCATCCTTGGAGCAACAAATTCATCACCTAAGCAAATTGGACAATGATAATCATTTTGTTTAACAACAACACGTGAAATATTATTTACACTCAAAGGTAAATTTGGATCTAATAATTGAGATTTATAATCACCTTGATTATTTAAGATAAATTTATAATTAGCATTTATATAACTCATACCATGTAAATGAATTTGAGATGATGATGAAAATGATGATTTAGATTGTTTTTTCCTATTTGAAAATTTATCTGAAGATTTTGGTCTTTGAGAGGAAGAATTATCATCATAATTATCATTACTATAAGTATAATTAACTAAATGACTTATATCAACTGCCTTTTTAGATGATTTAATTAAAGACATAATATCTTGAGAATCATCATTCAACTGAAGTCTTTGTTTATTATTACCAGTATTTTTTGATTCCTTAGTATCCTTATTAGATGATGAAGAAGTAGATTTGTTGTTATTACGTTTTCTTGAACTTCTATTCCTTGAACCAGTTTTTTTCATATTGGAAGAAGAAGATTGATTATTGTTAATATTGCTATTGTTATTATTAGAAATATTCATGTTAGCAGAAGAAGATGATGATGAGGATGAAGATGAAGTTAAAGATGATGAAACATTACTAGATAAACTAGAAGATGCCATATTTAAGTTTGAATCACCGCCTTTCATTTTAAATTAATTTTAATAAATAATAGTAATTCGTGATGTCAGATGTGTTTCCAACTGACCTTCACGGAATAATTGATATTATTCTTGTACAATAGAAGTAGAAGTAGAAGTAGAAGTAGAAACTCAAAAATAATAAAATAGTATTATGTATAAAAACTCCCTTATTAAACATGCATTAAAAACATGCTTAAATTAGTGTTTTGACACCAATGACAATACAGAGAGCTCAATCTTAAATTTTAATTTGTCTTTTCGTCTCATCGTCGCTATTGTATCACGTGACTGGTTAATATTACGTAATTTAATCTTTATGGTATTCTGATTAAGATCCCATGAGACGCGTCGCTAAAGTAATTGTTTATCC